>JACXGM010006403.1:0-33183 GCA_016801145.1 Umbra pygmaea | reverse complement strand
GCTATCACCCATCTAACCTCTAGGCTATCACCCATCTAACCTCTAGGCTAGCACCCATCTAACCTATAGGCTAGCACCCATCTAACCTCTAAGCTATCACCCATCTAACCTCTAGGCTACCTGTAGCTTCCTGACAGATACATGGGCATCGTCTCTTTCCACAGCCAGGGCGGAACGACTCCGTTTCTCCTCCTCTAGCTCAGACACCTTCTTCCTCAATAGCTCGATGTGAAGATCTTTACTCTCCATCCGCTCCTTCTGCACCTTCAACTGCACATAATGTGGTTATGGGTAAACAGGCAATGTTATCTAGATTGACATTAATAGTAGTGTAGACCTTTATTAAGTAAATAGCAGAAAGTGGAGCATACCAAAATACTAGTTTCAGTTTGTTAATTTATAATTACATAACTTGTGCTAACCAATCACTTGCTCCCATAAAAAAAGAGAAAAGAAGTGCACTCAATTTCTCCCAATTTTGTGATATTTGATTCGACAGCTCCACAGTATATAAGTGTAAGTTTGAAATCGAAGCGTATTTCCTCCAATCATGTCTTGCAAAGTCCTTTTGATACTGATCACACTGCTCGCTCGACCAGGAAGTGTTCAGCTGGTACGATCGTACAGGATTCTCCAGTTTCCACAGCCGTGATTGAGACAGGCACCCATTCAACTGCAAGGAAACACTAGAGCTTAAGGGAGCCCTATCTGTCTTTCATGCATCCACCCAAAGCCGAGCTGCAACAAAATACACATCTCTATGCTGGGACACCTGGAGGAGTCAGACTTGTACTCAGAAGGTTGCCGGGTCGATTATTGACTGTGCCAAATGTTGTTGTGTCCTTGATCAAGCCACTTTACATTAGGTTTCTCCAGGGGTATGTCCCTGTACTTACTGAAAGTCACTCTCTAGATGTAAATATAAACCGTACCAGTAAATTTTAAGGTCCAGTAGCAACTGGTTGCATATTGTATACCTTTCGTTGCAAGTTGTGGGCCATGGTCTTGGTCTCAACCAAAGCAGCCCCTTCTAATTTGATAAGTTGCTCTGCCCTAGACAGAATAAGCTGTAGCCTCATGTCGAAGCCCAGGTCAGTGGCAATACGGTCTACCTTCATCCTCTCAGACAGCTGTTCCAGGAACTTCTCATACTGCATGGAAAAACACATTACCCATATTTAACAAGTATCCCCAGAGATTAAATGTTAAAACTGGAACAATGTTGCATCCTGAATAATGCTTTAATCTGAACAATTACCATACATGCATACATTAGATATTTTATGGCATAGCAAATAGAAGTCAGTGTTTTGTTACTGCACCTTTCAGCATGGTTTAATAATGGTCTAATTATAAAGATGGTTTTACTCTACATGGTTTCTCACTCACATGCTGTTGGTTATGACTCAGCCCTTCTCGGTGCACGTCTGAAGTGAGCAGCTCAGCCTCCAGACACTGCAGCCTGTCCCGGAGGTCTGTAACCTGCTGCTCAGCCAGCTGGGCCCTGTCCAGGGCACCGTGGTAGAGCTCTGTCTGCCTGGTCACCTCCTCACTGGTCTGGAGCAGCCGTTTCTCCATGTCCTCCATGTTCTGACAGGAAATGTCAGTGGATACAAACATGAAGACAAGCTGCTCAAGGTTACTGCAATGTGTGTCTTCTGGCTATTTAATCATTGTTCTAGCAGGTATGATGGAAAAGCTGATTGATTATCGATATACTGTAGGATATGGGTGTCCTTCTGAAATTGTCTCACTATTTAATGCCAATATATCCTACCAGTCAAAAGTACACCCAGAGATTTACATAGGCATTTATACGTTTATTCAAAGGTGGCAATTAATTTCAGACATAGTCGAAACATGATTAATTATGGATGAGCTAAAGGTTTCTTCATTAGGACTAAATGGCTGATGAAAATGAGGCTTTGATGTTGTATTAGAATAATTAGTTATTAACCAGTAATTTTCAATAGTAATAGATGTGCAACATTGGTAATGTCTTTGATAGCTGTATATTTTAATACATTTTATGGTGAATTCTTATCAAAATCATAAATCAGTGTGTGTTCTAAAACCTTTGACCGGTAGTTTAGTAGCAGTAGAAGAAAACAAAAGAAGCTGAGTACCACTGTCATGTTTTCCTGTATGGTGTGCTGCACTCTGAGGCTCTGCAGTACTTCCTCCTCACTTGGCATTGAGAGACCCAAATGCAAGATGGCTGCTACCTCCCCAAGCATGGCATGCAGCCGTGTCTGTGAAAGTGTTGGAAAATAAAGTTAACCTTACCAAAATTACAAGGTTCTCCACATATCCTGGTTTGCAGAACTCATAATCAGGAAAGCAAAAGCAGGGAAGTAATCCTTCAACCTGGACTTGTGGAAAAATTGGGAAATTTGGCAACATTTCTGACATCCTTCAAACAGGACAAGGTAATTTTGAAAAGATTTTGGTAGGGTTGTAAATGTGCCATCCTACCTGTGAAGTCAATTTCTCTGCCTGGCTGGTCTGGAGCTTTCCTTCCAGCTCCTGGATCTTTCTCCCCAGACACCCTGCCTCCTGCCTGGCCTCCTCAGCAACATGCTGGCTGGCCTGCAGTCTCTCTGCAAGACTGTTGATCTCTGTCTCTGTGCTCCTTTTTGTCAACAAGGCATCATCTAACTTCTGAAAGACACATACGGCAACCTCATAACACATGCAATGTTGCACTAAATAAAGATTTCATGCATGTATGAAGAACATCTGAAGATGCATTGTCGGTCCATGCCGTGCTAAGAGATGCTGCCTGAAGGGGTGATCCAAGGCCAGTAGGGGGCACACTTCCCTCAAAGATGAACCCCAATGCCCCAGGAGAGTGAAGGGTCATTGCCTAGCACTGGAAACCTAAACATCCCCAGTCCCAATAATCGTTAGCAACTCATCCCTTGTCTTCTGCCCTAACAAAAACTAATACTTTTAAGTGTTACATATACTGGATGTATACAATTAATAATGTACAGTATGTGCTACATGTCTTAATCGTTCATGTTAAATGGCAGTACTAACCTGGATAAAAATACCAAATCCATCATAGTACAGGTTCAATCAGAGATAGGATATGGGTTTATTATCCTACCTACCAGTCTGAGCAGTTCTAGAGCTTCTGCGCTGTCTGTTGCATTCCTTCTCTCGCGGGCCACTTCAGCCACCAGCCTCATTAATGTTTCTCTGCTGGCTTTGCACTCCACCTCATAGGACCTCACACTCTCCTCCAACACGGAGACCCTCATCCTTAGCCTGTCCCTCTCAACACCGGGCTCCACCTGGGAACATATTAGGCATTGCACAATGACAATATAAGTTGTGATGTGCTTGAATATGTTCAGCTCTTCATGACATCTCTATTTTACCTGTTGTAGTTGCCTGACATCTGTTGCTGTGTCAATATTCTCCATTATCGTTCTGTGGATTTGGTCGAATTTGTTCAGCTTGTGAATGCAATACACCAGTGGTATGGGAGAAGTCTTGATGTTTCTGTTTCTTGGAGTCTCCAGGCAACAGAAAACATTATCACTCATTTCACCGGAGGGGGTGCTGTTTGATGGTCTTTCCCTGTTCAGATCATAGACCGTACATGGTTCAGAGCATAGATTGTATATTTCAGAGCCATAGACCTCAACAGCCTCGCCCCTCCTCCGGTTCCGGAAGTAAATTTCCCATTCATTTCTCCCATAGACGTCCGGAAAAAAATCTTTATACCATGCCTTGGGCTAACCAGCTACGAGTAATACAATTTCGAGTGAAAAAAACGAACAAAAAAACAAACAAAAAAACAGGTACACAGTCTTGTACCTTTGATTTTTTTTAAATTTTCTGTTCGTTTTTCACTCGAAATGATATGTTGTATGCTTATGTGAAATTAATGGGAAATTTACTTCCGGAACCGGAGAAGGGGACGGGACTGTTGAGGTCTTTAGACGTACGTTGTTTCCTTCATTTAATTGGTTGTTTCAGAGATTTCTGCCTTCTTTCAGGATGACGCAACGACGCGTCACTGCAAACAGGAAATACAGTCGTTCAAAATGAAACTTTATGGACTTCAAGCATGCATTAATACAATTTTGCAGATTACACACCTACTAAGATGTGACTTAACGCAAACACTTAGTTAGTTTACCATGCCAAGCATCTGGACATTCTGTTTACGTCCTAATTTCAAATGACTTGGTAAGTTTATTTTCTTAGCTTACTCGTTTAACTACTGTAGTAATTAATTTGAGTCTAGCTAGCTTGCTCGTGCCTTACATCATATAAGGCTTTACATATGGTTTTCATGCGTCTCGTGCTTTATTATGAGCGCCATGAAAATGTACAGTCTTGTAATCAATGACCAAAGTTGTTGCCTAGAAAGTGTATTCTAGCTAGGTAGCTACATTGCCATTCAATGCCATTCAACCAAGGTCAATATTTATGATGCAAGAAAGACAGTCACGAAGTAGGGGAGAGTAGGGTAAAATGAGTCAGTGGGTAAGTTGACCCACCACTTCTGTCTGCAAATATACACACTTTTTGTCATGTGATTCTAAATTTAGTTAGCATTTTCCATTTTCATCTTATTGTGTAAGGAGGAACCATGTGGATGAAGTGGTAAGCATATTCTTTTCACAATATATACAGGTCCTTCTCAAGAAATTAGCATATTGTGATAAAGTTCATTATTTTCCATAATGTAACGATAAAAATTAGACTTTCATATATTTTAGATTCATTGCACACCAACTGAAATATTTCAGGTCATTTATTGTTTTAATACTGATGATATTCGCATACAGCTCACGAAAACCCAAAATTCCTAAGAATTAGCATATCATGAAAAGGGTCTCTAAACGAGCTATTAACCTAATCATCTGAATCAACTAATTAACAGAGAAGCAGCACTGGACTGTTGCTAAGTGGTCCAAAGTACTTTTTTCGGATGAAAGCAAATTTTGCATGTCATTCGGAAATCAAGGTGCCAGAGTCTGGAGGAAGACTGGGGAGAAGGAAATGCCAAAATGCCTGAAGTCCAGTGTCAAGTACCCACAGTCAGTGATGGTCTGGTGTGCCATGTCAGCTGCTGGTGTTGGTCCCCTGTGTTTTATCAAGGGCAGGGTCAATGCAGCTAGCTATCAGGAGATTTTGAGCATTTCATGCTTCCATCTGCTGAAAAGCTTCATGGAGATGAAGATTTCATTTCTCAGCACGATTTGGCACCTGCTCACAGTGCCAAAACCACTGGTAAATGGTTTACTGACCATGGTATTACTGTGCTCAATTGGCCTGTCAACTCTCCTGACCTGAACCCCATAGAGAATCTGTGGGATATTGTGAAGAGGAAGTTGAGAGACGCAAGACCCAACACTCTGGAGGAGCTTAAGGCCGCTATCGAAGGATCCTGGGCCTCCATCACACGTCAGCAGTGACACAGGCTGATTGCCTCCATGCCACGCCGCATTGAAGCAGTCATTTCTGCAAAAGGATTCCCGACCAAGTATTGAGTGCATAACTGAACATAATTATTTGAAGGTTGACATTTTCTTTTTTTTTGTATTACAAACACTTCTTTTATTGGTCAGATGAAATATGCTAATTCTTTGAGTGGAATTTTGAGTTTTCATGAGCTGTATGCCAAAATCATCAGTATTAAAACAATAAATGACCTGAAATATTTCAGTTGGTGTGCAATGAATCTAAAATATATGAAAGTTTAATTTTTATCATTACATTATGGAAAATAATGAACTTTATCACAATATGCACATTTTTTGAGAAGGACCTGTATATATTTTTTGCCTGTCAAATATATCAGATATCACAGATAGCGGCATATCAAATATAAATCTCACATCAACATAACTTTTTCAACTGAGATACATTTATCAGATATGTTAATGAGCTGGCAGTGTGTAAAAATGTGTGAGTGAATTAGCAAAAGTGTAGCTCTGGGTTGCTACCAGTCTTACCAGGCTTATGCTATGTTTATAGGCTCCAGTGTTTCCTATTATCCCAAACATACAGTTGAGTCTACACAATGTGTTAAACAAATAATCTGCGGAAGTTCCTCAAAATAATATAACTTTCATTGAATTTAAGACTCTTATGTCTTAATGCCTAATAATAGTTAGCATAGGTGTCAGAAGTAAAAGTACTTTTTATGGGCACAGCTAAGTTCACAAGTTCCCATTAACTGTCATTTGGGTTTTATTTAGGGACTTATTAAAATGGGTGAACCCAGCCGGGTAGTTTTACTTGTGCTTTTGACACCTCTTATAGTTAGTAGGGCTAACTGGTAGTGAAGGTAACAATTGATGTCACACATCTTGAAATTGTGGTGTATGCATTTGTTTTATTCCTGTCTCACATTCCCATGGCTATAGGTTGACTTAAGTAAAAACAGCTAATTTTACCTCACCCTCAACTATAGGTAACTATTTAAAGCAATGTGGATGACCATAATGTATTTATGTGTGTGGTTTTACATTTTGCGCTTTCAGAGAGATTAAATGTAATGGATATCATATTGTATTAATGATTATTCAATATGTCTAATTAATTAATTAATTAATTTAGCTAACTAGTCAACACTACATTATGTTTACTATATTTTCATTTGTCTTTATCTTCCAGCTTGTAGTCCAGTTAGTTCTTCTGTGCAAGCAACATGTTCCGGACACTATGGTGCCGACTGAGGATCCAGCAGCCTACACGGACTTGGAGCTGTGCTTATAACTTCACTACCTTCAACGTGGGATATCCTGTCCACGTTCATGTCACTCTGCCTAGAACTCTGGTTACCCTGTGTATCACCTCAGACTCTGTTCATCGTAGGACCTGTCAATCAAACACACAATTACACCAACAGCATGGCTGGCCTGTCAGACGAGAGAGGAAGCAAGATGTTTTGTATGTGTCACAAAGTTTCAACGCTGGTGTTGTTTCAACATCAGCTGTCACTGGCCATCTTTCGTTCAGCAGACATTGGTGTGTCAGTACGCAGAGGAGGCTCTATACAACAGCTCCTATGAAATCAGTGATAAAACCTTTGAGCGTGCCCGGAAGTGGGAAGAAACTTCTTCCTAAAGGCCCCAGAACCAAACAGCCATCCAGGACCAATCTGCCCACCCCAAAAGAGAACAAGGTGATGCAGTTCCACAGTCAGATTAGGGAGAAGCAGTTCCACAGTCAGATTAGGGAGAAGCAGTTCCACAGTCAGATTAGGGAGAAGCAGTTCCACAGTTAGATTAGGGAGAAGCAGTTCCACAGTTAGATTAGGGAGAAGCAGTTCCACAGTCAGATTAGGGAGAAGCAGTTCCACAGTTAGATTAGGGAGAAGCAGTTTCACAGTCAGATTAGGGAGAATCTTATTGTTTATTATGATTTTATTTTTTGCTTTTTCAAAGTGAATAAGTAGATAGCTGAATGGACGAGGCAATAAATTCATGTTTATTGACACTTTTGTTTATATTGAGAAACAGACAACAAACATACATTAACGATGCCTAATAAAAAATTATATTGTAATGTGTATCCTACATTAAGCATAATGCAATTATGTTATTCTAAGTTTATAACAACTTGCAACCATATTATCCGACCTGTCTAGCTCAGTTGGTGGGGCATAGTAAAGCACAGAAGTTGGTAGGCTTCTCTTTTCTAATTTCCCCAAACAAACCTCATTTGCACACACTGTATATAGACTGTACATTTTGTGTATTTCATGTGTACCTTGTTGTCTTGTTGTCCTTTGCACAACTATGTTTTATCTTGGCCAGGTTGCTGTTGTACTTGAGAATCAGTAGTCAATAGGCCTACCTAGTTAATTGATGGTGAAATATATATACATAAATGGAGGCCATGGCAAAATATTCTGAATAGGTATTCACACACTACTGTAAGTCACTGTAGATATGAGTGTCTATTAAATGACTTCAATGTAAAATTGTCCCCTATAGGATATGATGCAGTGCATTGCTTTTGCAACGGCGGACCAGTACCATTTGCCCACACTATGTCATGACCTCGTATCCCATGGCTTCAATGAAGTTAATTTACCAAGAGGTAGGCCCACACCGTATTGATTTACTTGAGTCATGCTTTAGTCATACTGTGTTGTCATTTAATAACTGTGCAATGATACAGAAGACATTTGATACACTTTGATTTCAGATGCCTCAAATGTACTGGTAATATGCACTGACAAGGCCCAGAAACAGGGTGACAATGCAACTGTGTTCTTCTTTAGGTATGTTGTCTTTGAGGTATAACTTCTTCTCTTAGATAATGGTTTTGTTTTGAAAATGTATAATGCTGTGTTTCCTTTTAGGGAGGGATCAGTTGTCTTTTGGAATGTTGAAGAGAAAACGGTAAGAAATAGTCTGATCTTATTGGACTGAAAAAGTCACTTGGCTTCTCTTCATAATTTCTCACAATAGTAATTTTATATTAAAAGCAGATTTCTTTTTAGAGATCTGCAGATTGTCATCAGTTACAAATCACGGGTGCAATTTCTGGCTATTGAACTGCTTTGTATGTCAGATGAAGAAGGTGATGAGGATCTTGGAGCAGCATGAGATCGAGCCCTACGAAGTAGCTCTGGTCCACTGGGAAAATGAAGAGATCAACTACACTATTGGAGTGTAGGTCACCATAGTTGGACGTTAATGGTCAATTACAGTTTCAAATAATGTTATAGACATTTCTTAAATTACTTCAATATTACGAGAAATCAAATTGCATTTTGGATTCGTCATTTGATTTGCTACAGAATTGTTGTAGCTTCGTTATTGTTGTTTTGACGTTTTTTATTTTCTGTAGAGGAAACTCAAAACTTCAACGTGGTAACTTCCTGCTGAACAATGAAATAGATCCAGAGGAAGCTGTGCTGGAAAAATTTGCTTTTTCAAATGCCCTTTCTTTATCAGGTTAGTTTACTCTCTTACTGTGGTTTTCTTGTAGCATTACTGCTAATAGTGCTGTATGGCACTATGGCTATCTTATTTTCTATTTTCTGCTCTCCTCTCTGTTTTGCTTTTCTTTTAGTGAAACTGGCCATATGGGAGGTGGCTTTGGATCACTTTGTGGAGTCGATACAGTCTATCCCTGAGGTTAAACTTTTAAATTGTCAGCATACCTCCATGGCCAGAAAAACATATTTACAGTACTGTGCAAAAAGTGTAAACGGAACATTCTTTTAAAAATAACCTAATTAAATGTTCCTAAATATAAAACAAACACTATAAAAATTATTAATAAGAAAATATAAGTAAAAAATAATATATAAGAAGATACAAAACATTTTTTTTTTACCAACCTTTGGCTTTTAAAATTCCATCAGTTCTTTTACAGTAGGTACACTGTTGTGCACTTTATAATAAAATAGTCTGGTACATTGTTCCAAGCATCTTGGGTAAATGGCCACAGTTCTACAGACTTAGTGTCTTGCTAACATCTGTCTGTCCAGGTAATCCCAGACAGTCTCAGTGATGTTGAGATCAGGGCTGTGTGGAGGCCATACCATCTGTTGCAGAAATCTTTGTTCTTCTTTTCTAAAGAAGATAGTCCATTATGACTGTGTGTTTGGGGCCATTTTTGGGTTTTGACCAATCAGACACATCCCAGATGGTATCGGATCATCATCCAATACCTAGGGTGCCTAAGACTATTTCTGCAATTTATATATTTTTCAGTTGTGTAACCTTTTGCTTACTGGTTTGATGCTGGTTGATCGTTTGTCTTCCCGACCAGACGCTAAAATCGGGAAAGAAAATAAAGTTGTCCAGAGCAGAGGTCATGCAGAAAATTGGAGAACTCTTTTCTCTAAGGTAATATAAACTGGCTTATAGTAGCAAAGTCAATTTACAGTTTGTATTGTAGTTTTTTATTACAGCTTTAGTAACTAGCATGAATTAGAAGTAACACATCCACCTCAAATCTGGCAATTTTCCTGCTGATATATTGTTACTCCAGGCACTGTATCAACCTGAGCTCGGACCTGTTGATCACACCAGACTTCTACTGGGACAGAGAGAACCTGGAGATGCTCTATGACAAGACTTGTCAGTTCCTCAACATCAACCGCCGGGTCAAGGCAGGTGGCTGTCATTCATTTCCAGTTTAAGTTGAAAGATGTCAAATTAAAAGCATTTTACATCCAATCACACAGCTGTAGCCAATCAATAAACTACTGCCAATTCTCATCCTTAATGTATTTATTGATATTAGTTTGCCATATTTCTAGGCCCTAAGCAGTGAAGTCTACAGTGGCCTGTCTCTCTATTCTCTTTCAGGTAGTGAATGAGAAACTGCAGCACTGCACTGAGCTGGCAGACCTGATGAGGAACCATCTGAGTGAGAAGCACAGCTTGAGGCTGGAGTGGATGATAGTCATCCTCATTGCAATTGAGGTTAGAAAGGGCCATTAGCACACACACACACACACACACACACACACACACACACACACACACACACACTCACACTAAAAACCAATCTCTTGTGAAGAAAAACTATGTAAAACTTTACATAACTCGTCATTTGATATTATTAATCCTTTTTTCTTTTTCCTTTGAACTTCAGGTGATGTTTGAACTTGGCAGAGTGATCTTTTGAAGAGCTGCATTTAGGAAAATAAAAGACAAATTAAGAAAAAAGCATACTGACGAGATATGTATTTTGTAAGTACATTATCATTAGAATTAACAGAATATTAAAAAGAGTGAAGTGAGGCAAAATTATTTTGAAAAGTTAATCTTTAAGCAAATCACCTGCATTGACACAGGAAATGATAGCCAAGCCAGGGAATAAATGGCTCGCTATCTCACCTTGGGACTGTGGGATTTCTGTTGGTTTGCTGTCTAAAAATGTTACTTGTAATGATTATGTTTTGTGACTTTAAATTGTTGCATTTGGTATAGCTGTTGTCACCTGTATGAAGTTTGTTGTGCATTTAATTTATAAAATAAAGTTGATGTACTTCAATTCAGAATGCAGATGTATTTTAAATGAAGTATTTTCAGTTGAAACATTTGAACCATAAGAAATGTGTGAGAAAAGCTGAGGGGCCTGTATCCAGCTGACGGGCAGCCCATATCTATGATCTGGTCAAAAGTTTTTGGCTCAAAAAGATGAGGATACCAATCAAACACCTTAATACCTTAATGTTGAACTAAGCCAGGAATTTGGGAGGAATTTTCAGCCATTTCTCCTTACAGATTATTTTCAGGTCATTGTTGTCCTGCAGTACTGTACCAAATGAATTACACAAGTCTCTAGTGTCGATTCCATTAGAAAATGTAGATCAATTTTCATTGGGGCGCAGATTGCTCAGTGGGTAGGGAGTGAGACTTGTAGTCAGAAGGTTGCCAGTTCGATTCACGACTGAGCCAAATGTCGTTGTGTCCTTGGGCAAGACACTTTACCCTAATTGCTCCCAGGTCGTTGCTGTAAATAAGAAATTGTTCTTAGTCAACTTACCTGGTTAAATAAAGGTTAAAAAAAATATATATTTATAATTTCTTTGTAAATTTCATTTGTTACAAGAGAAGTTTGAATACGTGTGAACACTGCCCTCCATGCAATTAATTTCACAGATGTGCTCTTGACAGATTGTTCCGTGTCCATACTAAAGTAGTACTCTAATGCATTTGGGGTCAATTATTGTCGACTTAAAAACAATGTAGGTATTATAGGTATCCCACAACCTATAAGAACAATTTCAGACAGCTCTAATCATTGTAAATATTTTGGGGAAAATAGTTAAAAAAATAGAGTAAATCTTAGTGGTACTACAGTAGGAACCATAGTGCCAAAATGACGAGTAGGTTCCAGAATGTACATCCCCCCGGGGTTCCCACTCTCCCTACATACTTGTCTTCCTAGCTTCTGCTTTAAACTGTATACAAATACCCCCCCAAACAAAAATAACATTACTATATGCTAATATATTATTTGTGAGCTGCTTCACAAAGATTCAATAATTTGATTGGAATTTAGGGTACATTTAACAACACTGAAATTATAAATGTACTCTTAACTTTAGTTTAGGATATTTTGTTATGGGAAAATGATACCAATTAAGGACAACATGATATTTAATAAAAAAACGGCATCTTTTGGCCATATGTGGACCTACCAGAATGTCAAAATCCACATATAAATTGGTAATTGACCACAAAATATAAATGTTGCTATTGCTATCCTGATTGCGGTCTATAAATAAGAAGGATGCCAAGGATTTGGAGAGATTCTGTAGTGCCATTTGTAATATAACCCCAGTGCCATTATGCTTGCACAGTGAGGTATGAAAGAAAAATGATATGATTATCAAAGAAATGTAACAAACATTACCATATCACTAAGTGTCTGTATTACTTATTATTGACAGTCTTCTTGTTCATCTTTATCATGGCTGGATTTTTGGATCTGACTAAATTAATGACCAAAGTATTCAACAGGTAATGTTTTAAGTCTGTTTAATTAAAATATTTGCTTTTATCTTATTAAAAGCTTTGAAATATAAACATTTCAATGCAGTTAACTTATGTTTGCATTTAGTTAACAGTAAATCATTCATTCCAAGTTCAACAGAATATTTTTCATTTCTATATAGTTATCAGGTTTATATGACTGTTAAAAACATCGTTAGACATACACTGCTCTCACACTCACCACCACTTTTTCTCAAACAAAGTGCACAGATTTAAATGAAATTATATTACAGGGGTAATAACATAAATATTCAAAGGCATTGTAAGGTGTAGTTTTGGTGTAGTGTCATTGTGACATCTTACAGTGGATTGCACATATATCGATCAGCCATAACATTCTCACCACGTGCTTAATATTGTGGAGATCCCTCTTGCCACCAAAACAGCAACCCCATGGACCATTTTAGACCAGGAACACCCTGCGTGAGCTGCAGTTTTAGAGATGCTCAGATCCAGTTGTCTAGCCATCACAATTTGGCCCTTGTCAAAGTCGCTCAAATCCTTAGGCTTGCCCATTTTTCCTGCTTCTAACACATCAACTTTGAGGACAAAATGAGGAAGCAGGAAATACGGGCAAGTGTAAGGACTTGAGCGACTGACATGGGCCAAATTGTGATGGCTAGGTGACTGAGTTAGGGCATCTCAAAACCACATATCTTGTTGGGTGTGGTCAGTACCTATTAAAAGTGATCCAAGGAAGGAAAAGTGTTTAACCAGTGACAGGGTCATGGGCAGCCAAGGCTCATTGATGCACATGGGGAGCAAAGGCTGGCCTGTGTGATCTGATCCAACAGAGAAGCTACTGTAGCTCAAACTGCTGAAAAAGTGAATGCTGGTTCAGATAGAAAGGTGTCATTGCATATGGGGCTGCTGTTTTAGTGGCAAAAGGGGGACCAACACAATATTAGGCAGGTGGTCATAATATTATGGCTGATCAGTGTATATTTGCAGTTTCAGTGTTTTGTGTTTTACAAATGTATGATTGCAAAGTTACATGCTCTTTTCACAATTCTAATGACTTTGTAAAGTGGTTGGGGATCATCCCATACAAAAGTTTTCAAGTCTTGAACAGATTTAAGTCAACTGGAACTTAGCCACTCCCTTTATGTTACTTAATTTTAGAGTTGGCCTTAAGCTGTCCATTATTGTTTTGGTTGTTGCAAGTTTTCCTCTGTTTTGCCAGTGCTTAATATGCATTAGGTTTCTTTTTCTAAAAAGCTCTTTAGCCTCGTCTCCCAGCAAACACCATGCTTAAAAATAAGGGGGCAGTAAATCCTTTGTGTTGTTTTGGATTTATTCTGAACTTAAGACTTGCATTTAGGCCAAAACAGTGTAATTCTTAGCCATGTTTTTGTAGTATTAAATTAATGCATCTTTCCTGTATATTTGTATTATTTTGTATCACTCTGTCATTTAAATTATTATTGTATTGTCAAAACAGTCTGGTTGATTGATCCCTATTACAGCACTTTAACTCTGCTGCTGTGTAAAATCACCAATGGTGAAATCCCTCAGTTTCCTTCTATTCCTGCAGCTCAGATCAGAAGGGGGACAGTACATTTGAGTGTCTAGTTGGTTTATATATGGTTGAATACATCATCCCTGACCTCTGGATTTAGTCTATCATGCAGCTTTGCATATCGTTACAGGTACACATTTCCACAAACATAAGCTAGGTATTGGTTGATGTTTGTACATAAGGCTGTCTTGCAGAAACATTCTCATTATCTCACCTAAAAAAGATTGATGTACATAGAGTTGGTGCTTTCCTTAAAAATCATGGAGGACATACAAAATAATATATTTTGTAGAATTTGTAGTAGGGTGTACTCATTTTTGCAACACCTCATTTGCAAAACATTTATTATTTTCTTATCCTAACGATGTTGGTGACCAACCTTTTATGTTCTTAATAAAAGCAAATGTTTCACAGATCTCAGTTTTGTCAAATGTCCGCTAATTCTTCTGGTGGTCACTGAGAAATTGATACAAATCTTAATTTTCACTCGTTTTTACTCGTTTTGGTGCCTATACGTCAAATTCAATATTTTATACGTAACCTTTTTACTATTAACTGTGAATGCTTTTCCTAATGTGTACTTCATGTCCATGTGTTCTGTTATTTGTATTTTTTATAATGCGTAATATTTTCTATACCTGTAATTCCTGGCTCAGCTTGATTTCCTAAAGGTTAAATAAAAAATAGAAATTTTTAACCTGAACTTGCTTAGAACATTACGAAATCTCTGATTTCTTATTGTTACAGATCTACCAATCACTGCCCTTCTGTATAGTTTAATGTGTTTTAATTTAAATACTTCACTCAGTGACCTTTCAGATGTTTATTTGGGAGATGAATCAGGGGTTAAATACATGTAAATCCATATTATTTCACACAAGGAGTCCCTGTAACTTAGTGTGATTTGTAAGACAAATTTACATTGTAGAAGTGGGTGGTGAATATTATATGCAATCTACTGTAAAGATAAAGTATGATACATTTTTCACAAAACTTATGATAGAATAAACATTTTTGTTTAATTATATTGATCTGACAAAATGTCATAGTTTGTAAGCTATATCATTCTGTCAAGTAATGAATATGAAGTTATATAAATGCCATTATGTAACGTGCATGCAGATGCAAATTGATACATTCTAGCTATCCTCAAATACTGAGTAATAGTTACCAGTATGTGCAGTCAAGGAATATTTTAATTACTGAAGAAGTTGGTTACACTGTAAGATTGAGGGTAAGAACATTACATATCTGCACATCTGAATTACAATTTCTTTTGGCAAGTAGTGAGGTAAATTTGTTCTGTAATGAATGAAGTAAATGGAAATTATATACTACTTTTCAAACTACATGAAAACGAAAAACACTCCAGTCTGTTAAATATACTTATATAAAAATATATGATACTAAGGTCAGAAGAATTATTTGTTTTTCATTTAAAATTAAATATGATATATTATTATAAAAGGAACTACAATTGTAATAAGAAGTAAAAGCATGTATTACACCATTGATATGCTGTAACAAAAATTAATGTGTTAAAAAAATCTAAAGAATGTCTCCAAGTTTCAAATTCAGCTTCGGAATGGATCCCATGAAGGTTTCCCTCCTTGTCTTCATCATCATGTATTGACATCAATCTTGTCTTTTGTGTATTCGCTAATACAGCCCTCATTTAGCTTGTTAAACCTGAAAGGAGACAAAATATAGGAGGATATTGTTTAAATACATTTCTTTCAGTACTTGATGTTTTCACACCCTAGAAAAAGTTTGTGGGCCAAAGAGAAACTGTAATGCACAAATATGATTTATTTCATACACGTTAACACCTCAGGTGCCTTTAGGTAAAGATCAATGTAATGTAAGTACTGGGACTATCTGAGCAAATGTTATTTTCATTATTTTTCTGTGTGTGAGGGAGGTGCACATGTTGCTGTAAACTCAGGTTATATTTTACAGTTGAAATGAAAAAATACTGGTGAAGGGTGACAGTGGCAAATGGTATAGATGATATTGAACCCTGGTCTCCTTTTCCTCATAGGTCTGAGAGTGTTCCAACTGGACCTTGGGACTGCTTTGAAAAATGTTTTTAAATGGCATCTATAATAAATCTACATTTACAGACACTCTTATTCAGAGCGACTTAAAGTGAATACAGGGACATTCCCCCTGGAGCAACTTTAGAGTAAAGTGGCTTGCTCAAAGACACAACTACAATTGGCACAGTCGGGAATTGAACCAGCATCCTTCCGACTACAAGTCTGACTCCCTAACCACTGAGCCGTCTGACATGAATTAACCTGATTGCCATTAACATGGAAACAATAACCGACAAGACTGCGCTTAAAACAGAGGTTTAAGTAGACTAGACAAATTAGGCAAGCTGGAGACTGGTGTGCGTAATTACGCGCCAGCAGAACCGGGCAGCAGGGCAGAGAGTGATCTAGAATTTAGGAGAGGCGGAGCGGTGGCAGAGAGAAGGCACAGGTGTGACAATAGAGAATTATTTCACCTTAATAGGGGCACAGTGCAGAATTTCACTGGTGAGAATGGTAGGCTACCGTCTCTCTCAGAGACCTGCTTATAAAGCTGTAACAACTGTATTCCTTGATATTTAAAAAATATTAAAAAAGCAATTCATATGAGACAGTGTCAGACTGGGACTGAAAAATGGTCTCTGTTCATAACCCCACCCATTAGCCTGCTTGATACTGCAATAAAATATTCCAGCAACTCTGGTTTATTGGTTGCAAATGAGATTAGTCAGTACAAAACAACAAAACAGAAAGTTTATCAATAAAGTGATCTATGGCCATGGTGCAAAAATGATTACACCCCAATGAAGCTTGAGAAAGAATGTCATTGCTTTACAGAAAAAAGGTCAGGGCTACAAGACAATTAGTAAAGCATTGCTTATCAGTCGGAAGACAGTAGCAAAGGTTATTCAAAAAAGATGGACTTGTGGCAACCAGTCTGATACGTTCAGGCTGTCCATGGAAGCTAACACCTCGACGTGAGCATTTTGTCCTCTGAAGAGCTAAGGAAAGTCGCCATGCAAGTTCATCACAGTTAGCTAAAGCTGTAGAAAGCCATAATACAGTAACTGTTATAACATAGAAAGTATTTTTTCTAGAAACAACTCAAATTAAGTTGTAATTTGTAATGGCGCTTTAAAGAATTTGTAAACATGGATTACAGAGTCTCTTGTCCCATAGAATAAGGTACATAAATTTTTAGACAATGACTAAATTAACAATATTTCAGCTGTCTACCACAGTATATTGGTGTTGAAATTAAATAACAAATATGAGCACAAAGTATATATTGAAGGTATTTACATCCAAATTGGGTGAACATGAAATCAAATCTAGACGTTATCTGCTTACTTCTAAATTAGGGAATGATACAACCTGGCAATGGAACAGTTGAGAAGCCAAATGTCCAAATACCACATATCAAACGTGCTGTTATTCCTACACCATTCACCCGATATGAATGTAAATACCCTCAAATTAAAGCTGAAGCAATAAAATTACATTGTTCATTATTTAACTCCAATATTCTGTGGTAGACAGCTGAAAAAATTAGAACTCATTGTCTAAATACTGTACTGTATGTATGGACCTACAGTACTGTAACTGTATTTCAGGATACAATTTTATTTTTTAAACCAATGTTGAATAACTACAAATGTATAGCACAGACTTACCAATTAATGAAATGTCAGTCTGCTGGATTGTCTTCTGTCTTATAAGATTTCACCTTTGGACAGAATGCTTTGAGGCTCAAGTGCATTATCAAATATTTCTTCACTGTCCTGCAGTGTCCCCTCAGCAACTTCATCTGTACTGTTTCTTAAAACTTCAAGGACATGAAAGTTGTCTGTGACAATATCCTCCTCGGCATCTTGCCAAACTTCTTGTTCATTCTCCTCCTCAATGTTTTGAATTGATTCGACATTGTGTGTTATTACATGTGCTGTTTCAGAGTTTAGGGTGCTCAACATTGGTAGAGGAGACAATGGGGCTGGAGTGGTATGCAGTGGCACAGAAGGTGCAGTGTAAATGTTTTGCTCATTCTGACTAGCTTCATGTAATAGAGTACTTTCTGATGATTCTGTTTCACCGCAGTCAGCATTAATGGCAACGTCTGCATTAGTACTTGGAGGAAGCCACATAGCAAGTGGGGGTGAATCTAATCCTGCAGACAACACTCCAACGTCTTTGGGTTCAATGTGGAGATCGATATGGACTTGGGATTCAATAGATAATCTCTTTTCAAAAGACTCTACTGGTTCCTTTGATGATTCAGCTACCCCTTCCACCAATTCCTTCCTTTGTCCAGTAGTACAGTCTGAATGATCAACTCCTTGATTTAGTTCAGAAGAAATTATACATTCAACTGCTTTTCCAAAAACATTTTGCACATCTTCCTTTGAACAGGACTTATGAAGTATATTTGGAACTTTGTCATATACTAATCGTTCCGCCTCAGAAGTGGACTCTGCAAATGTCTCAGGAGTAACAGCTACACATGGATGACCTGGACTAGCTGTAAATGTGACTACTGATGTACCCTCCAGTGATTCAGAAAATTCTGCTTTGCTTGTTAATTCAACATACTTTTCACATGATTGGGGTACACCATCAGTCTCATCTTGTAATGAGTTCTGCTGTACATGTTGGATTATTTCTTGATTTATAATATTGCTTGCCTCTTCAAACATGTCCTCAGTCTCCTCAGTGACATTCCCAACCTCTTTTTCATCCTCCATTTTGTTACATATGCCTAAGGCTTCCTTAGCAATGACTGAGGAAACCACCTCAAATGTGGTGTCCACAACAGCTTCTGCTGACCTCAGCTCAGCATTTTCATCTGTCACTTGAACTTGGAACTCATGACCCTCAATTTCAGATAAGACTACCTGGACTGCATCAGCAATTGCTTTTATCTCTTCTACTTGGATTCCATAATCAGTGACATCGTTTGAACCAACTTCACAGGTTGTATTAATATTGGCTTCAGCCAACTGAATCTCAGCGTCTACCTCTTGTACTACAATCTCGTGATCATTGACATCTGTTGAGTCCACTTTAGAAGGTATGGCTACAGACTTTAGCTCTGCATCCGCCACTTGTACTGTAATCTTATGATCATCAGCTAAACCCACTGCAAAGGTAGTCTCAACATTTGCTTCATCTAATTCAAACTCAGCATCCATTTGTTGTACTACAATCTCATGATCATTCACATTGGTTGAGCCCACATTATCAACAATTACTTCAGCAGACTTTAGCTCTGTGTCCACCACGTGTACTGTAATCTTGTCAATGTCGCTTGAGCCAACTTCAAACTCAACATTTGGTTCAAATGATTTAATTTTAACATCCATCTGTTGTACAATAACCTCGTGATCACTGACATGAGTTGAGCCAACTTCAAGCATGTTATAATCGATTACTTCAGCAGACTTCAGCTCTGCATCTGGCACTTGTATCGCAGCCTTGATGTCATCAGCAGAGCAAACATCAGGGTTGGTCTCAACATTTGCTTCATCTGATTTAATGTCATCATCCATCATTTGTACTAATATCTCATGATCATTGATATCAGTTGAGCTCACTTCAAGCATGTTATCAACAATTACTTCAGCAGACTTTAGCTCTGCATCTACTGCTTGTGCTGTAGTCTTTTGATAATTTGCTTCATCTGATTTAAACTCAGCATCCATCTGTTGTACTAAACTCTTGTGGTCCTTAACATCAGTAAAGGCCACTTCAAGCACATTATCAACAATTACTTGAGAAGAGTTTAGCTCAATATCTGCTGCTTGTAATGTAATCTTATCATTGTTGCTGGAGCCAACTTCAAGGGTGGTCTCAACATTTGCTTCATCTGATTTAATCTCAGCATCCAACACTTGTACTACCATATTGTGATCATTGACATCAGTTGAGTCCACTTCAAGCACATAATCGCATATTACTTCAGGTGAGTTTAGCTCTGTATCTGCCACTTGTATTTTAATCTCATTTTCATCAGCTGAGCCCACCTCGATGGAGGTCTCAATATTTGCTTTAGCTGATTTAATTTCAGTATCCATTTGTTGTACTTCAACCCTAAGATCATTTACATCAGTGTACCTGACTTCAAGCTCGTCATTAAAAATTACTGTAGAAGACTTTTGCTCTGCATCTCCAATTTGTAATATAATCTCATCGTTGTCTCTTAAAGCAACGTCAAGGGTCATCTCAACACTTGCTTCATCTGATTCAGTCATGATATCCACGGTTTGTACTACAAACGTTTGATCACTGATATCAGTTATGCCAACTTCATTCATGTTATCAACAATTAATTCAGCAGTCTTTACCTCTGCACTCTCCATTTGTACTGTATTTTCATGATCATCAGCTGATCTCAACTCAAGGGTGATCTCAACACTTGCTTCATCTGATTTAACATCAACATCCATCTCTTGCACTACAAACTTGTGATCATTGGCGTCATTTAAGCCCATTTCAAGCACATTATCAACAATTACTTGAGCAGAATTCAAGTCTGCATCTGCCGTTTGTGATGTAATCTCGTGTTTATTGCTTGTGCTAAATTCATGCATTGTCTCATCATTTGCTTCAGTTAAATCCGTCTCATCATCTATCTGTTGTATTACAACCGTATGATTGTTAACGTCAGTTGAACCCATTTCAAGCACATTATCAACAATTACTTGAGCTAATTTTAGCTTTGCATCCACCACTTGTACAGATATTTTTATATTGTCACTTGAGCCATCTTCATGTGTGGCCTCAACATTTGATACAAATGATTTAATTTTAGCATCCATCTGTTGTTCCATAACCTTATGATCACTGACATGAGTTGGGCCAACTTCAAGCATGTTATAATCTATTACTTCAGTAGACTTCAGCTCTGCATCTGGCACTTGTATATTCATCTTGTGATCATCAGCAGAGCAAACCTCAAGGTTGGTCTCATAATTTGGCTTCACTGATTTAATCTCAGCATCCATCTGTTTTACTAAAACCTCATGATCATTGACATCAGTTGAGCCCACTTCAAGCCCATTGTTCACAATTACTTTAGCAGATTTTAGCTCTCCATCCAACACTTGTAATGTTATCTTGTTGTTTCTTGAGCAAACTTCAAGGTTGGTCTCCAAATTTGCTTCATCTAGTTTAATGTCAGCATCCATTTGTTGTAGTAAAATCTCATGATCATCAGTTGAGCTCACTTCAAGCAAATGATCAACCATTACTTGAGCAGAGTTTAGCTCTTCTTCCACCACATGTACTCTGATTTTATGGTTGTTGCTTGAGCAAACTTCAATGCTTGTCTCAACATTTGATTCATCTAATTTAATCTTTGCGTTTTCCTCTTGTATTAAAATCTGATCACTAACATGAGTTGAGCTCACTTCAAGCATGTTATCAACAATTACTTCAACAGACTTTAGCTCTGCATCTACTGTTTGTGCTGTAGTCTTTTGATCATGAGCTGAGCCCACCTCAAGGTTTGGCTCAACATTTGCTTCATCTAATTTAATCTCAGCATCCATCTGTTGTACTAAACTCTTGAGATCCTTCACATTAGTTGAGGCCACATCAAGTGTATTATCAACAATTACTTGAGCAGACTTTAGCTCTATATCTGCTGCTCGTACAGAAATCTTGTCATTGTTGCTTGAGCAAACTTCAAGCGTGGTCCCAACATTAGCTTCATCTAATTTAGTCTCAGCATCCATCTGTTGTACTGCAATCTTATTATCATTGACATCAGTTGAGGCCACTTCAAGCACATTATCAACAATTACTTGAGCAGATTTTAGCTCTGCCTCCACCACGTGCACTGTCATTTTGTAATCATCAGTTGGTCCAACGTCAAGGGTGGCCTCAACATTTTCTTCATCTGATTTAATCTCATCATCCAATTCTTGTACTACAATCTTGGGATGATTAACATTAGTTGAGTCTTTAAGCATGTTATCAACAATTATTTCATCACAATTCAGCTCTGCATCTGCTATTTGTATCGTATTCTTGTGATCATCAGTGGAGCCAAGTTTAAGGGTGGTCTCAACATTTGCTTCATCTGATTTAATGTCAGCATTTATCTGTTGTAGTAAAGTTTCATGATCATCGACATCAGTTGAGCCAGCTTCAAGCATTTTATCAACCATTACTTCAGCAGACTTTAGCTCTGCATCTACTGCTTGTGCTGTAGGCTTTTGATCATGTGCTAGGCCCACCTCAAGGGTTGGCCCTACATTTGCTTTATCTGATTTAATCTCAGCATCCATCTCTTGAACTGCCATATTGTGATCATTGACATCAGTTGAGTCCACTTCAACCACATCATCACATATTACTTCAGGTGAGTTTAGCTCTGTATCTGCCACTTGTATTTTAATGTCATTATCATCAGCCGAGCCCACCTCGATGGAGGTCTCAATATTTGCTTTATCTGATTTAATTTCAGTATCCATCTGTTGTACTTCAACCCTAAGAACATTTACATCAGTGTACCCTACTTCAAGCACATCATCAAAAATTAATTCAGAAGACTTTAAGTCTGCATCCACCATTTGTAACATAATCTCATGATGGTCTCTTGAGGCAACATCAAGGGTAATCTTAACACTTGCTTCATTTGATTCAGTCATGATATCCACGGTTTGTACTACAAACTTTTGATCACTGACATCAGTTAAGCCAACTTCAACCTTGTTATCTACAATTAATTCAGCAGACTTTAGCTCTGCATTCTCCACTTGTACGGTATTTTCATGATCATCAGCTGATCTCAACTCCAGGGTGACCTCAACACTTGCTTTATCTGAACGAATGTCAGCATCCATCTGTTGTACTAAAATCTTTTGATCCTTGACATCAGTTGAGGCCACATCAATCATATTATCAACAATTACTTGAGCAGATTTCAGCTCTACATCTGCTGCTTGTACTGTTATCTTGTCATTGTTGCTTGAGCAAACTTCATGCATGGTCTCAACATTTAATTCATCTGACTTAATGTCAGCATCCATCTCTGCATCTACTGTTTGTGCTGTAGTCTTTTGATCATGAGCTGGGCTGATCTCAAGGGTGGGCTCAAAATTTGCTTCATCTGATTTAAACTCAGAATCCCTCTGTTGTACTAAACTCTTATGATCCTTGACATCAGTTGAGGCCACTTCAAGCACAGTATCAACAATTACTTGAGCAGATTGTAGCTCTACATCTGCTGCTTGTTCTGTAATCTTGTCATTATTGCTTGAGCAAACTTCAAGCATGGTCTCAACATTTGATTCATCTGATGTAGTCTCAGTATCCATCTGTTGTACTATAATCTTATGATCATTGACATCCTTTGAGGCCACTTCAAGCACATTATCAACAATGACTTGAGCAGATTTTAGCTCTACATCTGTTGTTTGTACTGTAATCTTGTCATTGTTGCTTGAGCAAACTTCAAGCATGGTCTCAACATTTGATTCATCTGATGTAGTCTCAGTATCCATCTGTTGTACTATAATCTTATGATCATTGACATCCGTTGAGGCCACTTCAAGCACATTATCAACAAATACTTGAGCAGATTTTAGCTCTGCCTCCACCACATGCACTTTCATTTTGTAATCATCAGTTGGTCCAACGTCAAGTGTAGCCTCAACATTTGCTTTAACCAATTCAATCTCCTCATCCAATTCTTGTACTACAATCTTGGGATGATTAACATCCGTTGAATCTTTAAGCATGTTATCAACAATTATTTCATCACAATTTAGCTCTGCATCTTCCATTTGTATCGTATTCTTGTGATCATCAGCAGAGCCAAGTTTAAGGGTGGTCTCAACATTTGCTTCATCTGATATAATATCAGCATCTATCTCTGCATCTACTGTTTGTGCAGTAGTCTTTTGATCATGAACTGGGCTGATCTCAAGGGTGGGCTCAACATTTGCTTCATCTGACTTAAACTCAGAATCCCTCTGTTGTACTAAACTCTTATGATCCTTGACATCAGTTGAGGCCACTTCAAGCACATTATCAACAATTACTTGAGCAGATTTTAGCTCTACATCTGTTGTTTGTACTGTAATCTTGTCATTGTTGCTTGAGCAAACTTCAAGCATGGTCTCAACATTTGATTCATCTGATGTAGTCTCAGCATCCATCTGTTGTACTAAAATCTTTTGATCCTTGACATCAGTTGAGGCCACGTCAAGCATATTGTCAACAATTACTTGAGCAGATTTTAGCTCTGCCTCCACCACGTGCACTTTCATTTTGTAATCATCAGTTGGTCCAACCTCAAGGGTAGCCTCAACATTTGCTTTAGACAATTCAATCTCATCATCCAATTCTTGCACTACAATCTTGGGATGATTAACATCCGTTGAGTCTTTAAGCATGTTATCAACAATTATTTCATCACAATTTAGCTCTGCATCTGCCATTTGTATCGTCATCTTGTGATCATCAGCGGAGCCAAGTTTAAGGGTGGTCTCAACATTTGCTTCATCTGATTTAATGTCAGCATCTTTCTCTGCATCTACTGTTTGTGCTGTAGTCTTTTGATCATGAGCTGGGCTGATCTCAAGGGTGGGCTCAACATTAGCTTCATCTGATTTAAAATCACCATCCCTCTGTTTTACTAAACTCTTATGATCAGTTGAGGCCACTTCAAGCACAGTATCAACAATTACTTGAGAAGAGTTTAACACATTATCTGCAGATTTTAATGTAATCTTATCATTGTTGCTGGAGCCAACTTCAAGGGTGGTCTCAACATTTGCTTCATCTGATTTAATCTCAGCATCCAGCACTTGTACTACCATATTGTGATCACTGACATCAGTTGAGTCCACTTCAAGCACATAATCGCATATTACTTCAGGTGAGTTTAGCTCTGTATCTGCCACTTGTATTTTAATTTCATTATCATCAGCTGAGTCCACCTTGACGGAGGTCTCAATATTTGCTTTAGCTGATTTAATTTCAGTATCCATCTGTTGTACTTCAACCCTAAGATAATTTACATCAGTGTACCCTACTTCAAGCACATCATCAAAAATTAAATCAGAAGACTTTTGCTCTGCATCTGCCATTTGTAATATAATCTCATGATTGTCTGTTGAAGCAACATCAAGGGTCATCTCACCACTTGTTTCATCTGATTCAGTCATGATATCCACGGTTTCTACTACAAACTTTTGATCACTGACATCAGTTAAGCCAATTTCAACCTTGTTATCAACAATTAATTCAGCGGTCTTTAGCTCTGCATTCTCCACTTGTACTGTATTTTCATGATCATCAGCTGATCTCAACTCAAGGGTGATCTCAACACTTTCTTCATCTGATTTAACATCAACATCCATCTCTTGCACTACAAACTTGTGATCATTGGCGTCAGTTAAGCCCATTTCAAGCACATTATCAAAAATTACTTGAGCAGAATTCACGTCTGCATCTGCCGTTTGTGATGTAATCTCGTGTTTATTGCTTGTGCTAAATTCAAGCAATGTTTCAACATTTGCTCCAGTTAAATCATCATCGATCTGTTGTTTTACAACCGTATGATCATGAACATCAGTTGAACCCACTTCCAGCACATTATCAACAATTACTTGAGCCGACTTTAGCTCAGCATCCACCACTTGTACAGTAATCTTGTCATTGTCACTTGAGCCGTCTTCAAGTGTGGCCTCAACAGGTGCCCTGGCAATCAAAGATTCCAGAAATTCTGATGGTTCTGACAATGGAACATCTGGAATTTCAGCTTTGATATCTTGACTTTCACATGTTATTTTTTCTGCAACTGATACATTCTCAATTGCTGCTGCCTTCTGCACAACATCCAGGAATTCATCTTTCCCTTCTTCATATGTAACTTCTGTGAAAGACTGGGTTAAGATAAGTTTGTCTATTTCTCTATCAGGCTCTGTATTTGAATATTTTACAACCTTTCCTTCAACTGGATTTACAGTCTCCTCTGAATTAACCCTATATAACTTAGCCTGTAGAAGTAAGTCTGTGTCTTTTAACTCATATTCTAATGGAACAGGTGTTGTGTTGCCTGAGGTTTTGGGGGATTCATCTAGTAACTGGGACACTGCTGACACCATTTCTGTTGTTTCCTCATGTTGAGATTCTGGGGCAGTGACTGCTTCAGATGTCAACTCTATTATGTCCTCTGCTATGGTATCGTCTCGAGTGGCTTCTTCAGCAATAGACACTTGTGTGGCAATAGTCTCCTCTATTATGCCTTCCTCTGGTATATCACTGAGTTGCTGATGTTTACTGATGAATTCGGTAAGGTCTTCAAATTCCTCCCTAACAGCTGGGTATGTTGATGGGGCCAACGGTTTCACTGTGTCTTTGGCTTGAGACTTTACAGCTTCAATGGCCCCCATGACTTTAGCTTCAGCTGGTTCTGTATCCAGACTAGAGACTTCTGGCTGTGGTTCAACTTCCGATTCTATTAGAGCCTTATTTGAAATGCTGTGTTTCTCTCCTAGTTCTTCTGCATCAAACTCAGACATAGGTACCACTGCTGGTGTTTCAGAGTCTTCCTCATCCTCTGATCCAACACCCTTATCTACCTCGTCAGAAGATGTTTCTTCCTGCTTTCCTCCATGTTTTCTCTTTTTGCGTCCATGGATGAGATTCCTTAGAGAAAATGAAAACTCATCATTGTTGATTTCGCTGTCAGATGGCATTTTGTCTGGTGATCTTATGTTGCTAGTGTCCTCCATTTTTGCCTTCCTTTTTGAGGTGACCAACCTTTTAATGGATTTCCATGTAGATTCCCCTTCACTCCCTAAGAGACTACTAGCTTGCTCAGGAGAAGATGTCAAATGTTCATATCCTACTTCTTGAGAACTGTCCAGTGGAGACTCTGCTGTGTTTGCAGGTTCACTTAGTGTTTCACCTTCTTTCAAGGATGGGTCCTCGTCTGAGTTTGAGGATTTTCTGCCCCTTTTCTTTGCCGATCCACATAAAAGGGTCTCCCAAGAAACAGATATGTCAACCTTTTTTTTGGGCTCTTCTATACTAAGTTCTAGTACTTGCTCCCCTTCAGTTTGCTTTGGCTCCTCGTGCGAGCCTGCAAGTGCTGACTCATCATCACTCTCAGAGGACCTTTTAGGGTATCTTTTTGGTGTCATTAGTTTTTTTAAGGAAGTCCAGGTCCCATCCTTCTTTCTTTCACTGTCAGAAGTAACATCACCATCTGATTCATGGCTTGATCCTAACTGAGCAGACTCAATTACATCTGCTACAACATTTTCAGGCAAAATGGCTGTATTATCTCCTCTCTGATACTCTGCAGACTCTGTAGATGACATTAGATCTTCAGCACCATGCTCACCAGACCCGCTCAAATCATCTGATTTCCTACTTCTCCGCTTCCTAGAAAGATTCTTCAAACCAGCCCCAGATAAAAGCTTCCTGAGTGGACTCTCTTGATTTTTGTTTTTTTCTTGTGAGCTAAGAAGTTCAGCTTCATTTAACACACCTGTGTGGAAACATGAAGGAGACTGCTCATCAAAATTATCCTGGACTGGAGTTCCTCTGATTTTAGTTTCTTCATGTGAGTTAAGAAGATTAGCTGTGTCATCTTCAGGACCATCCTCTGTCACTGTGATGAATCCCCAAGAATGAAAATCCACTTCATGACTTTCCTGACTTTTTGCTTCCTCTTGAGCACTTACAAGTTCAGCTTCATACTTTTCAGCTTCATTTTCTACAACTTTTACAATTCCCCAAGAATGTAACTGAATATCCTGGACTGAACATCCTTGACTTTTACCTTTCTCTTGAGAGCTAGAAAGTTGAACTTCATTTGAAACAATTTTCTGAAATTCCTCAGTATCTGGCTGATTTTCAAGAACAATCTCTCTGTTGTCAATAATTTTAAATAAATTACTCTTTTTGAGTTTACTCTCCACTGCCAGGGTATCTGTTAAAACATCTGATGCTGGTGCCACAATGTCAACTTGAAATTCATTCTCATTTTGTTCCCTCTCAACGGCAGGTATTGTCTCAACTCCTAGATTGATTTCCTCTTTAGTTGGTTCTTGCTCTTTTCTAGCTTGCTCTGGTGTCTGTACACCCTCTGCTTTTTGAATGCATTGCAGTTTCTGCTCCTTATCAACAGTCTCATATTTGGTCATATTCTCTTCTGTGTGCTTTTTCTTTTTCTTTAGACCAGCAAAGATTCCTGTGGTGAAAAACTTCTTAATTGGGGATATGACTTCTTCTTTAACATTTGGACAAGTGGGTACGGGTTCTTCTGTCTCTTCAAACGGAATGATGTCCTCCTCAACATGCTCCTTGATTTCATCAATATTTAATTCTTCCTCAAGGTCCTCATTGGGTTTTGTTTTGAGTTCTGTCTTTGGGCTATTTTTGAGATCCTCCTTAGGTCCCATAGTGAATTCTGATTTGGGTTCCTGCTTGGCCTGCTTGTTTTTTTTTCCTGACAGGAAAAAACGTTTGAATGGAGACATTTCTTCAGTTCCCGGAACTGGTAGGGCATGTGCCTCTGCCTCCTTTACTATGTTAGCCAGTTCTTGATGTGTGACTTGCTTCTGTGGTTCTATGGATTCTATGGTCTTTTCCTTTATAGTTTCATTGAAATATGCTCCAAATGTGGGATTCGTCATTGTTGAGAAAGATGTGGAATAATCAGTAGGTTCCTCTGCTTTGTCATCAATAACCTTATTTAGGGCATAATTAATTTTTGCCCCTTGTGTATCATCTACTAATTCTATTTGTGGGTAACTACTAGGCTCCACTGAAATACATTTAGTAGGTTCTTTTTGTATATTGTCAACAATTTCTAATGTATCATCTGCCAAATTTGTTGATGTGCTGCCATCAAATTCTTTTATTGTTTCATCAGTCATGTCCTCAGGTGTACTCTGCTCAGTGTTCTCCTCAGCATTATCTGTAGTAATATCCTCAGGAGTACCGGTACTTCCTTTAATCACTCTTTTCAAAGAGCTCACTTCTGCTGATGTTTCAGAGTCTTTTTTTAAAGTGAATTTCAAACCAATTGTGCTGAAGATTCTTTTAAAATGGTCATTGACCTCATTCAACTCAACATCTCTTTCTGTGTCATTTGGTAATTCATTGACTGCATTTGGCGATGTCTTCCCATCATTGTCTACATTTTCCAAAGGAAGTAGCCCCTCTGCAAGAGCGTCTTTTACCTCCAGAATGTCCTCTTTCTGAGAAATGATAGCTGAATTTTCCTCATCAACTGCAATGAGAAAACAAATATGCATTTTTCAAAACTGTTACCGAGTTAAGTCAAGCTAATTGCTTGATTCATACAAATTACCTACAGTTATGACATAAAAATAAACATCTTACAAATCATTACCAATGGAGGATGGTAAAATTTATGAGAAAATATTCATATTGATGTGTGGACTGGAGTTAATGGAAATACTATCTCACACTGGGTTTAATTTGTTTAACTCCATTCCATTGACTCCAGTCCACACATTAATATGATTCCATCTTCCTGAACCCAGCAAAACATATTTCCCTTTTTCAGGACACTATATTTTATAGATAATTCCCCCCAAAAAAACATTTGACACATCTCCATTATAGGGTTTAAACATTGTTTTCCATGCTTGTTCAATGACCAAATGTTTATGAAAATGTACCTGTGGAACTGTCTTTAAGACATCAACAGCTTACAGAAAGTAGGCAATTAAGGTCACAGTTATGAACTGAGGACACTAAAGAGACATTTCTACTGACTTTCTACTGAAAAATACCACAAGAAAGATGGCCAGTGTCCCTGCTCATCTGTGTGAATGTGCATTAGGCATGCTGCAAGGAGGCATGAGGACTGCAGATGTGGCCAGGGTAATAAATTGCAATATCCATACTGTGAGCTGCCTAAGTGCTACAAAGAGACAGGAAGGATAGTTGATCATCCTCACAGTGGCAGACCACATGTAAGAACAACTGCACAGGATCTGTACTTCCGAACATCATACCTGCAAGACAGGTAAGGGACGGCAACAACAATGGCCCAAGTTACACAAGGAACGCACAATCCCTATATTAGTGCTCAGACTCTCCTCAATAGGCTGAGAGAGGCTGAGGGCCTGTAGGCCTGTTGTAAGGCAGGTCCTCACCAGACATCCCCAGCAAAAACGTTGCCTATGGGCACAAACCCACCTTCACTGGACCAGTCTGGACTGGCAAAAACTGTTTTTCACTGATGAGTCACAGTTTTGTCTCACCAGGGGTGATGGTCAGACTCACGTTTATAGTGAATGTAATGAGCGTTACACTGAGGCCTGTAGTCTGGAGCGGGAGGGTCCGTCATGGTCTGGGGCATTGTTTGTCACTGCATCATCAGTGTAAGCTTGTTATTATAGCAGGAAATCTCAATGCTGTGCGTTACAGGGAAGAAATCCTCCTCCCTCATGTGGTACCCTTCCTCCAGGCTCATCCTGACATGGCCCTCCAGCATGACAATTCTACCAGCCATACTGCTCATTCTGTGTGTGATTTCCTGCAAGACAGGAATATCATTGTTCTGCCATGGCCACCAAATAGCCTGGATCTCCATCCTATTGAGCACGTCTGGGACCTGTGTGATCGGATGGTGAGGGCTAGGGCATTTCCCCCAGAAAATGTCTGGGAACTTCCAGGGGCCTTGGTGGAACAGTGGGGTAACATCTCACAGCAAGAACTGGCAAATCTGGTGCAGTCCATGAAGAGGAGATGCACTGCAGTACTTAATGCAGCTGGTGGCCACCGGATACACACTGTTACTTATGATTTTGAACCCCCTTTTGTTCATGGATACATTATTCCATTTCTGTTAGTCACATATCTATGGAAACTGTTCAGTTTATGTCTTAGTTGTTGAGTGTTTTTATGTTCATACAAATATTTACACAGGTTAAGTTTGCTGACAATGACAGCAACTGAAATTGAGAGGCTGTTTCTGTTATGTCTGAGTTTATATTTAGGTTCACCAGCCTCCACTGATCCTTACATAGCTTTTTTTTAAAGGTTCAGCATGATCATTACATTGTAACAACATTAAGGAGACCAAAAATAAAATGAAAAGATTCATACAAATGAACTCTACCAGATGTTGATGACTTACCCCCTGCTACTACCAAATCCTCACCCAAACCACTGAGCTCATCTGTAGGGTCGACCTTTTCACTCAGCCCAGAGATCTCTCCATTGTTTTGGACCAACTAAAAAAGAGAAGGAGTCATTTTAGATATAGCACTTTCAAATATATAAAATATATGCTTTTTATATGCTATCTGATTGGTTACAGATCATTCCCTGTTTAAAAAAAGACATTTGTGTGTCGAGCCACGTCAGGGGAGTCTCAAAATTCACACACAAATGCAGTGACGTTCATAGACCGCAAGCAGTTTGTAAATCAAGATATATATGTGTGTGCATCAGAAAAACATTTCTGAATCGTGTCCTGTCCTGTGCAATTTTTTGTGTGCATTTGTGAATTTTGTGTGCATTTGTGTATCCTGTGTGTGTATTTATGAATCATGTGTGTGCATGTATGAATCATGTGTGTGCATGTATGAATCTTGTGTGTGTATTTATGAATCTTGTGTGTGTGTTTATGAATCATGTGTGTGCATGTATGAACCTTGTGGGTGCATGTATAAATCTTGTGTGTGCATATGTGAATGTAATGTGTGCATTTATCTTTATTGAGACTCTTTTAGCTCCATACTGTCAGGGCAATTATTAAAAAATTTGAAAGATATGGAATTGTTGAAAACCTCAAGAGCAGAGGACAAATGCATTTTGGCCCCCAGGATTGGCAGGAGGATGGTGAGAGAAGCAACAAAACCCCCAAGAATCACTATGACAGAATTGCAGGCCTTTGTGGCATCTTGGGGTCCCCAGGTTTCAAAAAGCATCATCAGATGCCACCTCCACAACTACGGCCTCTTTGGAAGGGTTGCCAGAAGAAAGCCCTTTCTGATCCCAAGACACAGATGCAAGCGCTTGGAGTTTGCCAAACATCATTTAAATTATGACTAGGAGAAAGTGCTCTGGTCAAATGAGACAAAAACGGATGCATGGAGAGGCACCTCATACTCACGGTGAAATATGGTGGTAGGTCAGTGAAGTTTTGGGGCTATTTTAAGAGGTCCAGGGGCACTGGTCAAGATTGATGGCATAATGAATTCTAAAAATCAGACACTTTTGGCTGACAATATGGTTGCCTCTGCCAGTAGGCTGGGACATGGCCATATGTGGACTTTCCAACAAGACAATGACCCAAAACATACCTCAAGATCCACACAGAAATGTTTCCTTGACAACAACAAATGTGTTCCTTAACCTTGTCAAACATTACATGAAGAGACTATGCTGTTCATTTTGCCAGAGGTGGTTGCACTAAGTACTGAATAAGGAGTGGCAATAATTATGGAACCTTGATTTTGAATTTCTTGTGATAAATAATTGTAGGATTTTGGTTGATTCCATTGCAACATTATTCAATTACAGTGTTTCTTACACGTTGGTATTTTGAGTTTATCGCTGTAATTATATTGTTTATGTTGTTAAAATATTGTTTGTGTATTGCCAGTCAGGGGTGCCAGTAATTTTGGAGCCCACTGTATGTTCATGTATCTGTATAAAATTTCCCCAGAAATAAGTTAAAGAGGACTATTAATATTTTATTGTATTGGTTACAATTAGTGGACTGCAAGTAACAGAATGCATTTGAAAAGGAAGTGAAGAGGAAAATAAGAATGAGAATGGTTGGTATGCACTGTTTGAAATTTCAAATTGAGGTGTCAACAACATTAAACATATTTTCACATGACCTTCCCCTTGGCCATGGGGAATAGCATTGTATTATTATACGTTCTGACAAAAACACACTGCTGTTACAAGATGGTAGATGGTGGTGTGTGTTGCAGGTGTTATTGCAATTGGAGAGATAGAGACAGATGCAAGGAAGGGTGTTCGTGATTATATTGCTGATGGACTAGTATGTTGGCTGCACAACGAGAAAACTTAGCTAAAATCAGTGGTGGGTCCAAATCATAATAACTTGATCAATTTATTTAATTTTCTTTTTATTATTCAGTAAGCTCAGGGGGGG
>JACXGM010006402.1:19132-32958 GCA_016801145.1 Umbra pygmaea | reverse complement strand
ACTCCAACCAATCCACACAGTTATTCCTCTCACTCCACCCAGTTACTCCGCCCACTCCAAACACTCCAGCCCACTCTAATTGGTTAATCCGCCCACTCCAAATACTCAGCCAGTTACTCCGCCCAGTCCACCCGTTGACTCCACCCATTCTGGTGAATTGAACAGTTACTCCGCCCACACCAACCACTCCCCACATTTACTCTACCCACTCCACCCAGTTACTCCACCCACTCAAAACCCTTTACCAATATAATCTGCCCCCTCCAACCAGTTTCTCCACCCACCCTGCCCAGTTACTCCGCCGACTCCAAACACTCTAAACAGTTACACCAAACACTATTAATCATGCTAGCATCATGTCAATCATGGCAATAGTGGCATGTTAGCATCATGCTAATCATGCTAATATTTTACTAAAAACATACTAGCATCATGTAAACATCATGTTTCTTCATGCTACCATCATGTTAGCAACAGGTTTATTATGCTAGCATTATACTAATCATGCTAATATCTTACTAAAAACATACTATCACCATGGTAATCATACTAATATCTTACTAAAAACATGTCAGCATCATGGTAATCATGCTAATATTTTAGTAAAAACATGTTAGCATCATGCTAATTATACTAATATCTTACTAGCATCATGAAAACATCATGTATTTTAATGTTCCTATCATGTTAGCAACAAGTTTATTGTACTAGCATCATGGTAATCATACTAATATCTTACTAAAAACATCCTAGCAACATGTTTATCATCCTAGCATCATGCTAGCATCATGGTTATCCTACTAATATCTTACTAAAAACGTGCTAGCATCATGTTAATCATGCTAATATTTTACTAAAAACATGCTAGCATCATGGTAATCATACTAATATCTCAGTAAAAACATGCTAGCAACATGTTTATCATGTTAGTATCATGCTAGCATCATGGTTATCCTAATAATATCTTACTAAAAACATGCTAGCATGATGTTAATCATGCTAATATCTTACTAAAAACATGCTAGTATTATGCTAATCATGCTAATATCTACCTAAAAACATGTTAGTGTCATGTTAGCAACAGGTTTATTATGCTAGCATCATGTCAATCATGCTAATATCTTACTAAAAACATGCTGACATCATGTTAATCAGGCTAATTTCTTACTAAAAACATGTTAGCATCATGTTAATCGTGCTAATATCTTACTTAAAACATGGAAGCATCATGTAAGCAACATGTTTATCAAGGTTACTAACATGATGTTAGTAACAGGTTTATTATGTTAGCATCATGCTAATCATGCTAATATATTATAAAAAAACATGCTAGCATCATGTTTAGCATCTTAATATCTGTCTAAAAACATGTTAGCATCATGTTTATTATATTAATGTCTTCCTAAAATCATGCTAACATCATGTTAAACATTCAAATATCTTACTAAAACATGCTAGCATTATGTTAATCATGCTAATATCTTACTAAAACATGTTAGGATCATGTTAGCAACATGTTTATCGTGCTAATATCTTCTTAAAAACATGCTAGCATCATGATAATCATACTAATATCTTACTAAAAACATGCTAGCAACATGATTATCATGCTAGCATTATGCTAGCATCAAGCTAATCATAATAATATCTTACTAACCAATACTAGTATCATGCTAATCATGCTAATATCTTACTAAAAACATGCTGTCATCATGCTAATCATACAATTATCTTACTAAAAACGTACTAGCATCATGTTAATCATAGTAATATCTTGCTAAAAACATTTCAGCATCATATTAATGATGCTAATTTCTTTATGAAACCATGCTAGCATTATTCGAGCAGTAGGTTTATCATGCTAGCATTATACTAATCTTGCTACTAGTGGCGGCAAGAACACTTCACACAATTTCCCCAGAAATTGTACCTATTCTTGTTATTATTATTCTAATATAATGTACACATAAAATCCAATGAAAAATACTTTAAAGTTGTGTCATTCATTATTCTCAAACGTTTATTTTTTCTCGCGAGCATAGACTGTAAAAAATGCTCGCGAGCCATATGGGCATTCTGTGGCTCGATGGAAGGATAAAATAAGGCAATCACAATTTCTAAAACATATCCATCATAATCGAAGCTATTATGCAAATGTAGGCTGGCAAGAGAGGCAGTGTCTCCTCAACAACTGGATGAGACAATAATCAATATTACAAAAACAAGAACAATGCAAATATTGAAAAATGTGACATTACAAAGTGTAAAAAGCACTCATTTTTATAAAGTAACACTGTCTAATGCTCATACGCAATAATCCTCTACAGAAGAGGACCAATTCCTTGAGATGGCTAGCACAGATGGCTCAGTGGGTAGGGAGTCAGACTTGTAGTCAGAAGGTTGCCAGTTCGATTCCCGACTGAGCCAAATGTCATTGGGCAAGACACTTTTCCTAATTGCTCCCAGTCGTTGCTGTAAATAAGAAATTGTTCTTAGTCAACTGGTTAAATAAAGGTTAAAAAATAATAATAAATAGCGACTCCACAGGAATTCCCCGGACAGAACGAGGGTGTAGGTACTGTAGAATACGGCAGAAGGAACGAGCCGAAATCATGGCCAACATTCATCTTCCTTGACAATTTAATAATTCTAATTCTACTAAGGATAAAAATTGGAAAATAGGCTACAGCATAGCTATCGTTGATATTATAAATATATTTGTTTTTGTATTCTACTGTTATAAAGTACCATCAACAAAAATATTCATGCAGTTCTTGCCCTCACAAGCATCTAAAGTCATTGTTCTTCACCAGCTCAGTATGTGTGTGTGAGGGGGTTGCCTGGAATGTTGATGGGATAAACCGGTTTCAACGGAGAAGGTGAGTGGGTGGAGGAGGGCCCAAGAAAAAATACATGTCTTTAATCGAGCTTCGCCTTTTTCAACAACTGTACATATTTAAATATATATACTCACCTGAAGAGGGTTTGAATGGAAATGAACCGGTCTTTACATGTGCCGTTATGCAATGCGAAGCTTGCTTGAAACCGATTCATTTTAGCTTCAAGTCTATTTATCTTGTCAGCGCAAAGCGTTTGAGGCAAGCAAATAATTCAATCATTATAAAAAACAGTACATAGATCAATTCTATCTACTGCACCTGTCTGATATGTTTGCTATTGTATTTGAATACAAAATATTACAAAAATATATATATAATGGGTGTGCCAAACCGTAATGCAGACCCCGAAAAATATTTGCTCTGAATTTGTTAGTTGAAAATCATTCACATTCTTAGCAAATCATTCACATAGCAAATATGTTTGCTATATATGTTTGCTAGTGTATTTGAATATACAATATTACAAAAAAATATATATAATGGGTGTGCCGAACCATAATGCAGATCCCGAAACATATTTGCTCTAAATTGGTTGAAAATCTTTTTTTACCTTCATCAACAATATTTTACAGAAAGAAAAGTAGGATATATAAAAATACTAAACAAACAAATAATGAAGCGATTTCTCTAGTCTCTAATTAGCAAACACAACTGTGTGAGGTGAAATAGTTATATTTTTCAGTGTAACATATCCAGGAAACGCAGGGAAAAATGAATAACGCTGCTTGACCATGGAGAACAAAATAGACTTGAAAAGGGAAAAATACGTCTTCAATAGAGCTTCGCTTTTTTCAACAGTTGTACATATTTTAATATATATAGTCACCATAAGCGGGTTTGAATGGAAATAAACCGGTCTTAACAGGTGCCGTTATGCAATGCGAAGCTTGCTTGAAACCGATTCATTTTAGCTTCACATTTACACATTTTATCTTGTCAGCGCAAAGTGTTTGAGGCAAGCAGATAATTCAATAATTATAAAAAAACTGTACATCGAACAATTCTATATTCCACACTGCACCTGTCTGATATGTTCGCTATTGTATTTGAATATAAAATATTACAAAAAATATATATATATATAATGGGTGTGCTGAAACGTAATGCAGATCCAGAAACATATTTGTTCTGAATTTGTTAGTTGAAAATCATTCACATTCTTTAGAGCCTATAAAATTATGAAAATACAACAGCATAAATATGACATGTTGTAATTCAGGCTGTTTCTGACACCGGAACACATTTTAAAATGAATAAAACGGCACTTTCTGATTGCGCCGTTAGTTGAAAATTGTATTAAAAGTATTAGCTGGTTTATCTATGAAATAAGTACATGTGGTGGATTTTCATTCTAGACTAAAGAATTGTCATTCTATAAAGGCAATATAATACCATCAAAAACAAGAAAAATCTCCTCGTAATTAATCTGTTTTGAGACAGTTTTACGTAGGCCTATAAAAACACAATAGGGGTGATGCTCTTGATCGCTGGATGCAGTGATGGCTTCCCTGGAGGCTGCGGAAGAGAGAGCGATTTTTAATGAGGGTGATTCGTATGCTAATGAAGCTGATGGGCGTCAGCAGTTGGCGGTTATAGGTAGTTTGGAAGGCCTGGCGGTTCTAGTGTTAAGTGGAAGAAAACAATTGAAATAAAAAATAAAATCTTATAATCAAAAAACATTTCTGAAATATATGTGCACCACAATTATCGGCGGCACCCTGTCATTTAATGATTTATGCAAACTCACTTTGCCAAGGTAACAGCTCTGTGTCTTCTATATTGTGTATTGAGGTTGCAGTACACATTGCAACTGATTCTGAGACCCTTCTTCCATACAAAATATCCAGATATTTCAGAATTTCTCTAAGTGGATTGTCTTCAGCTAAGGATGTCAACAGCAGTATATCTAACCCTGCTGACCACTGAGTCTCACTGTAATGTCTACATCTGTATATCATGGTTGTGGCTATGCTCGGAAAACGACGGCAGCACAGAGGCCTAAAAAGGAAGCTATCGTCGACGTTCGAAATACTAGTGTATATACGCTACACTTGGTGTAAATAGATAATAAATATTCCTAATACTTCAGAAATTACAGATCTGTTTTTAATTACTTGGTGTAATGATAGGTTTCCATAGCTTACCTTGAATTAACAGAGTAATCTCAATGTCCGCGCTTTTCCCCCTTGGTCACAAAAAAGACATTAACCTCCCAATATAAAGTCACACATCACATTTACAAGTGTTTAACACCAGTAAAAACATATGCATTTGTGGCTTGTAATAAAACCAAACAAAAATAAATTAGAGTAGAGGGGTATAGAAAATCCAAGACACAGGAAAACACAGCAATTTAAATTAATAATAATTTTATATAAGAAAATATTAATAAATAATTTTTAAATAAAGGCATTTAACATAGCCATATAATACAAATAGAATGGCCATTCCAATAGACCTCAACAGTCCACAGCCGACTCCATAAGTAAGAATACAATACATTTTCTCCATTGACAGTTATATAAGCCATAAAAATCGTAATAGTATAAGCCATAAAATCGTAATTGTCGATGGTAGACTTAAAACCAGCTACGACATGACTAAGCGATTGTATATGCTCGTATAGACGCCAAAAGTACATGGGGCACCAACCTTGTTTTGAGATAAATGTATTTTATTCGCAATGTCTTGGATAAGTACTTCATTACCCACAATCCTAAACCAGCAGTGATGCCTCTGATTGGTGGAAATCCATGATGTCATGGGGACAAACTCACGGTTACCATGGAAATGTTTTTCTGAGCCCGCGAAAAAGCTCGAGTCGTACGCCTGTGTTCAGCGTGGGAATTTCACGGCGGCCATACGGCCATGGCCATCGTTGCCCCTCCCTTTGGCCATGATGCCCTGAAAATTATTGTAAGCCCTCTGGCCAACATGGCCTTAGTGCCCCTGCTACTGTCAAAATCTCACGGTCAGCAGTTTCTTTTTCCGTAGGTTTGTGTGCACTGTGCAAAGTGTGTTTTCAAACAAATTTAAATAATAGCATAGTTCACACAGAATGACAATTTAACCACGGACCAATCAATAATGATGATTTCACCACGGACCAATCAACATCGCTATCGGATGATTTTGAAAGCAGCCCCACACTGCATAATTCAAAGCCACTAGCAGGAGCGCAACTGAACCACAAAAATAAATTTCGGTAAGCACGCTAGTTCGCTACTGTAGATATTGGATTGATATAAAGCTGACTTGTTAAGTGCTTAACTAAATGAAACCTGTCTGTTTTGGAAGTTGCATGAGCAACTGGGAGGTAGAGGCTGACATTTTTTTGGGAATGCCGCGGCTCACGGATGGGAAACAAAATCACTTTTGATCATGGGATTGGGACGGGACAGGAAAAATTGTCACCGGGAGTGGGCGGGACTGGGAATCGTGATAACATTATGATACCCAACTTTATACACAAATATACTGTTTATATAAATAAACTATTTATTTTAATTTTGAACTCAATTCTAGTTTGCTGTCTCTTTATGCTCTCATGTTTGCATTGGTGTGGCTGGTTAAGTGAATGACGTGCTCCACGCACCCGTAATAGTTGGTGGCTGTAATGCATGAAGTTCTTATGCCAACGCAACCACCAATAATACAAGAGAAGAAGGCTTCCCCCATACACTTTGTTGCCGCGAAAATCACAAATTCGATGTTACTGGAAGATTAATTGAGGACAAGTGCACCAGCATCAGTCCGGAATGTGTGGACACTCTCTTGTTCTTCCAAAGTAACTGTGGGACTCCATCTTAATGGAAACTCATTGAAAATTTGGTTAGGCTATATAATGTGTTCGTGTCTGAGCCTGTGTGTATGTGTGCCTGTGTGTGTGTTTGCATGGATGATTTACAGGAAATTATATGTGTGTACATTGTTTAAACTGGCTTTCAGTTCAATAAAATAGAAGGAACAAAATTTAGGATTTTTATTCAACTATGGTGGATATGCGTAGCCTAGCTCCGCTCTCCTACATACTTAATTTTCCTTCAGTATTCTGTCTGGGTTTGCGGAAAATTCCCTGGTTTTCTCAGACCAATTTTTAAGTGGTCCAATCAGCGAACAGAGGGAGTGACTGAGAACGATGAGGTTGATGTCCTGCGCTAGTTTGAGTTGTAGTACGTCACAACCAAACGTTAGCGATTGGTTATGGCAGATCCAGATCCAATAGATTTAAACTTCAACAGAGTACCCGCCTTCAAGGAAGTTAATGCTTTTAAATGGAGAGTGGCCAGACGATGTACAAATGAAATGTAGGGTTTGGTAGAACCAGGCTAGGGTATGCTGTAATTTGTACTGTATTTTTTACTGTAACTGACAGATTTTGGTCAAAAAAACACAAAAGGGGAGTGGGAGGGAATGGGAGTGAGCCTTCCGGGATTGGGACGGGACAGGATTTTCCTCCAGTTTTTTTGTGGGATTGGGATGGGACAGGATTTATTTTGTGGGAGTGGGACGGGAGTGGTTTGAAAATCCACTCCTGTGTCACCCTCTACTGGGAGGTGGGAAAGTTCCGACCTCCGAGTGGGAGACTACACCTGCGCTTTTAGAGAACTGAGAGATTTAACGTTAGGTTTGGACAAGCTATATTTGTGATTTAGGTCGAAGAAATTACCACAGGTGATTGTGATAGTAAAGGTTACCTCGCGGTTTACTTCTGTGTACAGTAACTGAGGTAATGTTAGACGTATAGCTAGCCTTAACGTTACTGTAGTTAACTCTCAATTACCGTTGACTGTTTATTGTAGGCAAATACATTTTTTTTCCCATTTTCCTGAATGCACCAATACCACTTAACCCTTTAATGTCCTCGTTTCAAAAAAAGCCATTGTGTGCTCTACCAAGTGGTCGAGTGGAACATTAAACTTGCGTTGACAGCAATTTACTAGCTAGTTAAAAACCTATAAGCTACAGTACACCTGTCTGGTTTGTGGTTTTTAGTATTACATACTGTAAGTTAATTAGCTGTGCCCCTTTTGCATGAGTGAGCGAGAAAGCAGTGGCAAGATGGTGAGCAGCTAACCCCTTGAGGAGACCAAACATTTAACCATATGGGCCAAGACTGAACAATGACCCACAGACAGCTAGCCCTCCTCCATTTATCTCCCTACCTATCTCCATCCTCAGGTGATGATGATGAATCAGATTACTCTCTCAAACAAACAAACACACACACACCATTGCCTTTTAAAATTCCCTTCCACTCAAGTGTGTTTTGTTTTTGTTCATACAGTTGAATGTTTGAGCTTCACTGTGAAGAGTGACATCTGATTAAAAATAAGTTTATATTTTGAAAAATGTGTTCACAAAAGTAGAACATCACATTATGTGTTAATACTCTGTATTTAATATTGTACAGCGTGAATATTCAAATGACTCTTTTAATAATTTATTTGTTCATTTTCCATACTGGCCTAATTTGTTCGGAATTGGTGTTGTATTTTTGTGTCCATCAGTTATTCTTTTGAAATGACAAAAATGCACAATCCATAAATTGCTACAGGAGTAAATGTAATTTCAGGGTCAACATGGTAATTTAATTTTTTTTTAAAACATATCAGTTATGTTATTCAATTTATGATATTACAGTTTTTCTCTATTGCTAAGACACTAAAACCCATTGGCTGAACAAAGTACTCAGTTGCCTAAACTCATTTGGCTAACTGGGCAGTCTGTTATCAATACCTTAAACCATTTCTCATGGTAAAACACAATTTGCAGATCTCACTTAGACTGACTCTAAACACATTGACCCTCATTTATGAAACGTGCGTATGACCTAAAACAGGTGTTGGACTGGCGTACGCTGATTCCTATGCAAAGCAAGGGATTTATCAATTTGAACTTGAGCGTAGGCTGTGATAAAATCTCACGTCTGGGCTGACCTTGTGTACGCAAGTTCTCTAGTGTGACTAGCGGTGTTCATGGTATAACCACCCGGTTCAGTGAATTGTTGTACCAGCGATCATTGATGAATATTTGTGCATTGCAACTACACCATATTGCAAGTTACATTTCAAAATTACGAATTAATTGTATAATGGATTGTGTTATAGCAAATGAGAAAAACTGTAAATAAGTGAGTAATATAGGTTTTCATGTCATATGTGTTTTTTTTATCAGAAATTGAAGCTCCAAATCCTCTTTTTTTCACTCAATGGCCTTTGTGCCATAGCATGTGGCCTTTGTGCCCTCAAAATTTTCTGACACCAACAGCCAAATGGCCTTGCCCCTAAAATGATCAAATTCCAAGCCTGCCTGTGTCGTAGCAAAAAGTCTGGATAGTTAGAGAACTGTAAGTACGTTTACTGAGCTGTAGATTACACATACCTGCCAACCTGCACGCATTTTGCGTACCATTTATGCAATTTCAAGTCAAACTACGCTGGCACGAAATACAACTCTTATACACGCAAAAACTTTATTTGCCAGATTTTTTTATTCACTCTTAACGCTAATATTACTAGTGCTGAGACATTTACAGGGTTCGGGGCGAAGGAAAAAAAAACTCATGCTCCTGCTTCTCCCGCGAGTGACTCTATCTAGTAATCGTGATACAGCTGCTGGATTCACTCATGGCAGCTCCACCTCGTCCGTTGACAATGACCCACCACTGATGCGTTAGGAAACTGGCAGGGAAATTGACCAAACTGTTTGCCAATACATGTTTGAAATGGAGCTACTCAAGCACATAGCTAACCAACACTGTCATCGTTTGCTAGCTTTTCTGCTGACAACTTAACTAGGTAGCTAGCTACAGTAACTAACGTTAATAATCCAGGTAGGTTAGCTACATAGCGCTTATGCAGCTAACTAACTTCACAGCTTTGAGTCAACTAACGGTAGAGAGACCTTGCTCATTAAAAAGACACAGATGTTTAGTGCTTGCACACCTGTGTGATTCATATGACAGCACATTATGTAGAGCAATGTTTCACGTTAGTGCAGCAAGCCTTAGCTGATAGAGGGAGGTGCTGATGTTGGATGAGAAGGCAGACTTATTATTTAATAAAAATGTAGTGGCAGAATTGATTATAACGCACACCCAGCCCTTCTGTTTAGATTGCAAACGTCATGTACAGGGGAGGAAACAACTAAATGAACTGGAGACTTCCACAACATCTATCCGAATAATTGGAAATGTTATAATTGGGAGTGCCCACGGCCGGATTAACCATTAGGGCAACTTGGTTACTTGCCCAGGGGCACAGGACATCTAAGGGGCCCTGGACAACACCAAATATTATGGTATTAGATCACGTTGTAAACGCAGTCCTCAATTTCCTAATTACATGCAGACTTTTGCAACACGTTCGATCAAAATATCATGCAAGAACCCGTCGGATTCGCACACACTCATTGTTGGCTATAAGACAAAAATATTGAAAATGTGTTCCTTGTCAAAATTTATATTTTTTATGTTTTGTATAGGTTACATCCTTAACTTAATTGTAATGTACAAAATAATGATTACTTGTTAAATAAAGTTAATTTCATTGTTTTTTTTACAGCCAGATGTTCAAGCGTTGTCAAATCGAATGCGTTACGTCTTCTGCTCTTCAGTGCTGTAGTAGACAGACTCAAACATCCGATCAATGAAGACAGCCTGTATTAAACTTAAAAATAACTTGCTAAAAGTTATTAATCAACCTTGTATTTTAAACATTTACATTCACAACGTGATGAACAACAGGATTTTCCTTCCTTTTAGGCAATAGCAAAATACAGTCCCATTTTTAGAAGAGGTTTCAACCCATGCTGCGAAGTGCTTATCAGTTTTAACTGTTACGAAAGTAGGCTATGATAAAAATATATAAACATCATTGCAGTAATGTCACAAAGGATTATATTTTAAGCAGAAATGGATATCATGTAAGTTGTATCAGTGTTTAATTGGAAGCGAGAGAATTAGATCACAATAGAATTAGAATGAAACAGAATGGAATCTTTGAATGCAGTTTTCTCCCTTGTCACTTTTTGACTCATGTCAACGTTAAAATGATGTAACTTCAGTTGTGATAAAGATATTTGAGTGATTCAAAAATATGTTTATTCAGAAGAATTTGTAGTTTCCAAAAATTATTTAGCCCAGAAAGTAAAATATTCACCATGTGAAGGGTTCCCCAGGGCGTCGCACATATAGTCTGGAATGACAGTATGTTAGGCTCAACTTTTTAAAGCAAAGATAGGCCATTAGACCTACTAATTTAAATGTGTGTGTGTTTATTTAGTGAGTTCAGTCTTGAAAGGAGGCCAGATGTAAAGCCCATTTGTTAAAATAAAATAGTAAGAATATATAGTAGTGCATCCACATAAAATATTGATAGGCCTATAGTAGATTGTGAAACAATTAACATGATCTTGACTTTGATCTACATGTAACAGTGCAGCCAGTGGTTTACTTTTTCTCATACACCCTAATTGCCTGTTTCATGGCTGATGATAATTTCCCATTTTAGCATTTTAGAAATAATCTCTGGTTTTAGGTTAAGGCTTACCTAGCTGTCTGCTTTATTTCACTGTTGCAGTCAAATATAATTGATTAAATGCATATTGAAGCATTTAATAATTACACCAAGTTCTGTGAAATATTCATTGTAAAAAGTTACAGTATGTTAAACATTTATGCTTGTTCTGTCTCTTGAATGCACTTTATGCTAAGGCTATTTTACATACAGTACATGAATCTCCACTGAGCCATGCAGAAGCCTGATGTGTTAGTATAGAAGTATAGGTTATATGCTCTTTATGCTGAGGCTACTGTACATACATACTTTTCCAATTAGCCATGCAGAAGCCTGATTTGATATTATAGAGGTATAGGCTATATTCTTTTGATGATAGCAACTTTGCAATTGTTGCTTTGGGGCGGGGGGGCCTTTGAGTCTTGTTGCCCAGGGCACAGGACATTGTTAATCTGGCCCTGGGAGTGCCCTACACTCTAGAATTATTAATAATAACGGACCCTAATGGAATGTTTTCATTGTAATTCTATGGTTAAAATTGCCACTCAGTATAATCAGTTTTAGGATTTCATAAGACTCTCAGAAAAGAGTGCAGTTTTTGGTTGTTGAATTACAAGCAATGGGAAAAGGCCATAATAGTGTAGTTACTGTATTAATTTAATATACAAGTAATTTATACAAGTAATTTTATAAGTGTGCATATGTTGTTTTTTGTTGACTTATTGAGATGGTGGAATGCCCACTTCCCAAATGCTGTGCACCGCTGTGAAACGCTGTGTCCGCGCTGAGTTGGTACTCATAAAAGGTTGGCAGGTATGATTACATCATATTTCAAGGATGACATTCTGTAAGTGAAGTTAGCTAAAGTAAGGTAATTTAAAGTAATGTAATAGTGGAAATATAAGTAGTAACTAAGGATGAGTAGTTCCTTTACTCGGAATAAAGAATATGTACACAGTCTTTATAGACAGAAGTCAACGGGAGAAATGAATGGAAAATTTACTTCCGGAACCCAAGCTCTCTTGGACGAGGGGCGGGACTTGAGCTCTATTAGTGATAATGTATTGCTAGAAACCATATTGCAATGTATTGTTTTTTTCAATTTGGACAACTTCAAGTTACGCCCGACTTCACGTTACGCCCCCTTCAAGTTACGCCCTTCTCTTGCAGTCCGCAGACAGACACGTCTCACGACATCTGCCGGTGAAATATATCTTTTTTTGTAGTAGACAAAATGCTCTCGAAACCATATTTAAGTGTTATTCAATTAAATGTTTAAGATTCAGAATTGTAGTATTGTGTAAGGTTTATAATTTTCCATTTATTCCTGTAGGTAAGATATAAATATAAAATGTCATAATGAATAATATGAAGCAAACATTATTGTTGAAATGTTTTCAATGTTGCAACTCATTTTATTAAGCTTTAATAATTGATTTGATTAGATTGATCAAATAGTTCATAAAAAGTAATAAAGGGGGAGAGCTCCTTGGCTGCATGCTGTCAGTTTTTAATTTTTATATTTTATCTCGGTACAAGGTTCTTTGTTTGAATATTTTGTCTCTTTCTGATCCTTTTTTTCATATTTCAAAATTCTTGCAGGGTCAATGCTGAGATACATACAAGGAGGAACATGTGGCCAAGAGGAAGATGCAGACGACGAGCAACCATCTACAAGTAGTTCAGGCACACATCAACCCCCGCCAGCCTGCAGGCCTTTAGACACAAGAGTACCAAGCCTTGATCAACCACCCTCAATCAGCAGTATAGGGACAGATACAGAGCAGAGAACCACCACCTCTGAAAGCACAAGTCCTGTTGTAGAGAGTCCATCAGCAGGTGACTATGTGCCCCTTCTAACTGATCCTGCTCTTTGGCCATCACAGGTTTTAGATGCAGATCGTTTTGAAATAGTACTTTTTTTCTCGGGGTGGGGGGGCATCATAAAGGAATTATGCTTAGGGCACCAAAATGGCTAGCAGCGGCACTGACTCTAATGATGTCAACAGCTGTATATCTATCCCTGCTGATCGCTCAGTCTCACTCTAATGATGTCAACAGCTGTACCTCAAACCCTGCTGATCGCTTAGTCTTCACTCTAATGATGTAAACAGCTGTATATCTAACCCTGCTGATCGCTCAGTCTTCACTCTAATGATGTAAACAGCTGTATATCTAACCCTGCTGATCGCTTAGTCTTCACTCTAATGATGCAAACAGCTGTATATCTAACCCTGCTGATCGCTCAGTCTCACTCTAATGATGCAAACAGCTGTATATCTAACCCTGCTGATCACTCAGTCTCACTCTAATGATGCAAACAGCTGTATATCTAACCCTGCTGATCACTCAGTCTCACTCTAATGATGCAAACAGCTGTATATCTAACCCTGCTGATCGCTCAGTC
>JACXGM010006402.1:0-19032 GCA_016801145.1 Umbra pygmaea | reverse complement strand
GCTGATCGCTCAGTCTCACTCTAATGATGCAAACAGCTGTATATCTAACCCTGCTGATCACTCAGTCTCACTCTAATGATGCAAACAGCTGTATAACTATTGTAGCAAGCAGCATAGAGCCCTGTATTGCACTGCTGGTTTGCTTTTAAAGCTAAGCAGGGTCGGGCCTGGTTATTCCCTGGATGGGAGACCAGTGCTGCTGGAAGTGGTTTTGGAGGGCCAGTAGGGGGCACTCTTCCCTCTGGTCTAAAGATCATTCCCAATGCCCCAGGGCAGTGATAGGGACATCTGCCCTGCGTAGGTTGCCGTCTTTCGGATGAGATGTTAAAACGGGTGTCCTGACTCACTATGGTCACTAAAGATCCCATGGCACTATTCGTAAGAGTAGGGGTGTTAACCCCGGTGTCCTGGACAAATTTCCAATCTGGCCCTCATACCATCATGGCAACCTAATCATCCCTGTCTCTCAATTGGCTCATTCATTCCCCTCTCCCCCTCCTCTTCCTCCCTTCCCCCAGGCCATTGCTGCAAATGAGAAAGTGTTCTCAGTCAACTTGCCTGGTAAAATAATGGTTAAACTAAACTAAAAAAACTAGATATCTAACCCTGCTGACTGCTCAGTCTCACTCTGATGTTATTGTGCTAACTTCATCCTCACAGCAATCCATAGATATGCTAATGGCCTTGTATAAACAGGAGACCATGCCACACACATACGGCGAATGGGTCATCATTTTATCATCTTATAAAACATAATCATTATACTTCACCATAAAGAAATTCTCCACACCAGGGGCCTCATTTCATGGCAAACATCAAGGAAATCCAAAAAAGCAACCTCACTCAATGTGAAGTAGAAAATATTTTTGGCGAGGTGGAAAAGAGGAGGAAAATGTTGTTTGATGGGCACAGTGTGCCTAATACAAATGCCGAAAAGGCGTTGGAGTGGCAAAAGGTTGCAGACGCTGTAAGAAAGTCGAACCATAGCCGAAATAAAAAGTGGTCAGATATCAGTCGATGTCAAAGCGTCTAGCGTTTCATCGCAAAAGTGTGTCTGCCACGGGTGGGGGAAAATGGGTTACATTACAGCAACATGTCTGCATCACAAATTATTTAGACAATGGCGGAATGAAAATGCTTTCGATTAATGAAAGCATGTTCATTCTCATTCGTTGACATTAAGGCAATAGCACCGCTTACATTTGGGAAACCGGACATAGCTGCAAAACGTGATTATTTTTTTTGCCTGTTCACCCACCGTGTACGGAAACTTCATGTAGCCTAATTATGCGACAAGCCTATTATACCAACTAACACGCCTGGCATAACCCGGCTAAGGGTTGGCTGAGATATCCCTGACCTGTCAGTCAATTCCATCTGGAAAGTCGCCAGAAATCCTGTTATTAGTGTTATGAAAGGCGCCAATAAATAATATGCATTAGGCTATATTACTAGTATTACCTTCTAATAGTGCAAGATAAGCTATTGTGCTTTATTACACATTGTGATGGCATGGCTTTTTATAACCATCCTTTCGATTGTATCTGATAATCTGCAGATGTCAGAATTAATCTAATTGTAAATGGAAAATTGTTCTGCACAAATGTAATGTATTGCACCATTCAAAATGGTTAAGACATGCGTCACGATGGAACACATTTAAAAATAAAACAAACTAAATGCATATAACTGAACACTAAGTTTCTGATCTAATTACGACATTTATACTATGAAAATAATATTCCCCAATGGACAATAAAGACTACCTATCTATTATCTATTTATCTGCACCGCTAGACAGAGACCTTGACAACAATATTAGTTTTAAACACGATTTTGTTCTGTTTACCGTATTATTTATGAGGATGAATTACATAACATGCCAATATAATTACATAATATATTTGAGAGTTATTTTTGCAAATATGTACAATATGTGCTTCATTTGCATTTATGTTACAATCTTGTTTTATTTTGTTTGTTTTCCTCTGCAGGCTGTTAATTGTAAGCATGGCTTTGTGACATCTTCATATTATTAATGAGAGGCAGTATTTCGATTTCGTTTACACAACGTTCTGCAGTTTCAGACGGATCTACAGTAGCCTACGTGTTTCATCCATCTGCCAGCGGTGTCGCCATTTCTCATTTCAACCGTTTTTGTCCATATGCCTGGGTCAGAGTTGCCTTGAAGGACCGCACATTTTCCCATCAAGTTTGCTTTTTATAAATCCTAATTATTGCGTAGAGAGCTGCGTACGTCTTCTTTTGTGCGTACACCACGTTTATAAATGAGGCCCCAGGGCCTTTGGAAGAAAACCAGCCCAACATACATCACAGTGGGTATAAAGTACTGCTCTGCATGGCTATCTCTCTGGGCATGACTACATGATACATCAATCAGATGTACTTAATAATCTAACATATGAATAGGAATGTACTTCTTTTAGATTTGACTCAATTTCTAGATGTGTCAATAATTTTAAATTATTTATTTATAAAAAATAAACAATACTTACGTTTTCAAGAAGAAATGTAATATGTTATATGAATGATGGATTAACAAAGACTCCTATTTAATAAGTGTGCCAATATTTCTGGAGAGCACTCTTAATTCTACAGTATGCCTGTTGTATTAAAGGTTTAGCATTTGAATGTATTTTAATAAATATTACAATTAAGCCTTTAAGTACAAACATAAAACAAACATTAAAAATAGAACTAATTACATTATTTCATTGGTCTTTAACAACAGCAATATAAATCCCTTATTGGTTAACTTTTTCAGATGGAGAAACAAACCCCTGCTAACGACGATGTTTATGTTTTGCTGAAGTAACCATTTGTGAGATGTGGAATGTGTTTTACGTTTTGTTTGATTTATTTATAGTAGTACACAGAAGCAGATACCCGTTATATTGTACTTTCCAAATATTTGACTCAGTCAAACATGGGGCAGAAGTGTGGTGTTGCTTAAGGTGATTGGAAGAGAGCGAAAAGAGAATGTTCTGGAGCAGATCACAAATTTGATATATTTTAACTAAAAAATGAGTCAGATCGACCTGCCTTTTTGCATACAGGTGTCACGTATCCAAGGAATGATGCAGAGACAAGCGCGAAGGTTGCAAGACTCAAATGGTGTTTATTACCAAAACACTTACAAATCAAACAAACACTGCCACGAGGGGCGAAACGTAGATAAATATACACGAGACCATCAGACATAGGAACCGGACACGCAACAGGATACATTGAACGACAAGAGACAAGACCAAACACTAAACCTAAATACACATACTAACGATGACAATGTAAGACACCTGGACTAGGAAATTAACTACACCGTGATCTATTGGGTAACATGAAACATGTGACAAGACATGGGAGTGAGATGTGGGAACATGTAATACACAACAGGGGCACAAGAGGGAGGCATCTACCACACATTGGGGAGGAACCTGAACTCCAACACACAGAGGGCAATAACAATGAGGACACATGAGGAATAAATCTAACCAACAAAACCACAGTGTAAACACTGAAAGCAACAAGGGAGACAAAACCACAAAAGACACTAAACCAAAATGTAGTCCATAACCAGCCCACTAGGGCTGGACGTTACAACAGGTGTCTCATACAGTACATGCCTACCATTAGGGTGATAAAGAATAAGAGATACATAGCAAGATGGTGGACAAAATGGCAGAACAGATGGTTGAGTGATGCCTGAGACCTTCAAATTGCCTTATCTCCTAAACAAATTCATGCTAGAAACTAACGATTGTTACCATTGGAAACCTATCTCCCTATACTTCCCAGTACCCCATCCCATTGTTGCTTACAACTATATTTTTTATAAATTTGCTAAGATTTCAAAAAACTTATTTTACATTTTCATGGGGTATTGTTTGTTGAATTTTGAGGGAAATTATTAATTTAATCTATTTCGGAATAAGTGTGTATCATAACAAAATGTGGAAAAAGTGAAGGTCTGTGAATACGTTCTGTAAAGTAATTCCAAATGCTTTCATCACCTTTCCCCAAATTACATGGAATTGTTTAAATTTATTCCTCTCATTTGCTAGCATATTTTCCATATTTAAATAGAACATAAGGTTATCAGTGGGGTTGATTTAAGAAGATTTTTCAGTGGTATGTACATTTTTGCCAGAGCTATAAATATTTTTTTCTGATATTGTAAATTTCACAAATTTAAATGTTTAGAGTGTTTGTATGCTTGAAAGAGAACATAGTTCTGTTGTTATGGCTCGAATTATACAGCACTTTAAATACTGTATTATTAGATCAAATTTTGTTAGCAGCCAATGATAACACTGCTTTGTAGTTTAGTATTTACATTTAAGTCATTCAGTGGATGCTATTATCCAGAGTGACTTACAGTGAATTCAATGACATCCCCCTTGGAGCAAGTTAGAGTAGTGCCTTGTTCAAGGACTCAATGACATTTGGCTCAGTCGGGAATCAAACTGCAACCTTCCAACTACAAGTCACGGGGCGCAGATGGCTCAGTGGTTAGGTAGCCAGATGAGTTAGGGAGTCGGGTGGTTGCCAGTTAAATTCTCAATAGTGCCAAATGTCGTTGTGTCTTTGGGCAAGGCACTTTACCCTAAGTTGCTCCAGGGGGATGTCCCTGTACTTACTATAAGTCGCTCTGGATAAGAGCGTCTGCTAAATGACTAAAATGTAATCATTTGATGGCTCATAGTGGATGGTGTTGTCATTTTTTTTTGGGAACTATACATGGATCGTGGGCCAATCTGCGTTTCAAAGTCCTGGGCCATTTTTCAGTCCCAGTCCAAACCTGCATATATTAATGGTCATTGTAGGAATTCTATACAAAGTCAAATCTATATTCCTATCCAAATAATAGTTATAATGTTTCAACATTAAAAGGTGTATGGATTATATCCAATGTAGTAATGTCACTAGTCTAATATCTGTAAAACATTTAAAACGGTTTTAAAAACATGCCTTGCTTGTCAAAAAGGAAATGGAGAAGCCTGAAAAAAGCTCCTTTATCCACCATTATGTTGTATTACTTCTAGAAATCTCTTGACCATATCAGATAGTATTATACAATTCCAAGGATGAACAGCAAATTTGAATTACTAATTAAATCCTGTCTTATGTTTGTGCCATTAGGATGGTCTCCGTACCTCTCCAGAGGACCCAGCCTACGGTATATCCTTAATGAAATCTAAACTATCATCATCAAGATAAGCAATGCCTTATCAAAATAATGAGTTCATAATCTGTTTAAGTGCAGATAACACAATTATCAGCCTCTGTTGTTGCAATTTTAATTGGAGTCTCTGTTATTTTGTATTATGCAGTCCATTACTTTGTCCATTGAGCTCCAAGAGCAGGCCTCATACTGACCGGGCAGGGCCAATTAAGACTGTTTCACGATGGGACAGAGTCCGGTCACCAGGGACCAGACTGCTGCAATCAGTGGGCCATCCTGAGCCTGTTAAACAGTTCCTCACTAGATAAAGACCATGTTTTACTACACAGTCTCTCTCTCTTCCCATCTGTCTCTCTCCCTTGAAATCGTGCGTTTCCCGGGAATGTTGCACTGAGAGCCAATGCACTCTCTGTCTGTCTTCCTGTGTGTCTGTCTGCCGCTCTCTGTCCGTCTCCTGTCAGCCCCTGTGTCTGTCTGTCGGTCTGTATCTCTCTCGCTGTATTCCTCACGCTTTGTCTCACCCTCCATTTTTAGTTGCAGTGTTGATAACAGAACAGCGTGTCATGATGAGTGGTGAGGGGGTCTCATCATGTTAAACACACATGGTAGCTGTCAACTCCATATGCTGCCATTTTTAAGTCAAAGTACCCTTAAGTGATTGGTAGAAAGTGACATGTCAAAATGCAAAGGCTTCTTATTTGCCTTCTCTTCGTCACTCTCTGTTTCTCACTCTCTCTACACAGTTCTTTTTTGAGACATAGTAAAAGGATCAGACGGCACATTAACAAAGATCATCTCAGCCAATCCCCTCAGAGCTACACTTTGATGTCATTACATAAGAAATAACCAATCAGAAAGGTGGCTTCACTGAAAATCGTAAGGTGATTTGTGGCTAAGTGTTGGAGCCCACTGAAGATGTGCATTATCCAATTTTCCAGAGGTTGTTGGGATTGAGGTGATGTTCCAAATCATCTTATGGGAACAGCTAATTCACTTTCCATTGATCCCAGTTTGAGGGAACACTCTTTTTTATATGTTTGTCAGAGGCCTGGGGACAGCGAGGGCAAATGGGTACCTCTGTGATGAAGAAACAACATCATAAGTGAAGGGAAATTAATGTATAACCGTCTATGTGTTATTATTTGTCCTATGGGCTTCCACACCCAAGTTTGCTCTGTGTAGAAGAGCACCCAGCATCACACCAAGCAAGCACTCTATCAAAGCCCAACTTCACCAGAGGCCCCAGTGGACAATATAAAATACTGCACTTGTATTGACGGAGTGAAATGAAATAATCTATGATGCATGAACAAGTCCTAAATGAAATAATAATATCCTTAGCAGTGAAAAACGGATTGGTGGTACAGTAATTGAGCAGATTTATTTTGCGCCTGTGGAAAATGGCAGGGAGGGGGGCTGCACTCATTTGTCTGCAAAAAAAACGCCCAGCTATTTTATTTAATCTCATATTGGAGGAATTATTGGCTGGTAATCCATTGTTAAACATCATTTAGAGTGATGGATGGAGAGCGCCAGGCTTTTCCCAGTGTAATCAATTCATATCTCATTAGCACATATTATTTATGATTCTAATAATGTCCCCCGCGGGGGTTAAGCTGAGGGAGGCCACACATATTGGAGGCCTCAGCTGTTGCTGAAACCAAGTGTCATACTGTAGCGTATGACTTAATAACTGCATACATAAAAACGCTTTTGCTGGAGCTATTGATTTGTTTCAGCCCATTTCAGAAATGAATGGCGAAGTTAGAGATTTAATGGTACATTCTGAACCCTTCTCATACACACAGGGAGAATAAATCAGGTGATGGGGGATAGAGGAAAACAGCCAGCCTATGTACAGGGGAAAAATAAGTAACTCATATCCCCGCAGTAAATAGTTAAGTGAAGTACTAAATAGGTGTAAAAACAGATTTAAGGTGTAGTCCATAGAGAGGAAGGAAAGAGTGTCAAGTAAGAAAACAATAAAGTAGCTCCAGTTACACCAAAAGCCAAAACAAATTTATATCCTCAGAATCAAAACAAAAGTCACAGTAGGCATCAAACTGGGTTTGAATGGGTGAAAGTGTGAAGGGGGATTGGCAGGTGGCATAGCGGTTTAACCATCTCACCTCTGACTGAAAGTTTGCTAGATCAAATCCTCGAGGTATATTTTAACCCTTGACTTACCAGGTTGACTAAGTGCAAGGCAATGTACTTGCTCAGTTGCTTGATGCCATTAATAAGTATGTTTTCTCAGTGTAATTACACTACCTGGTATAATAATAATAGTGGTCAAACAATCTGTGGTGAGTTGTGTGTTGCTCCTTGACTCATGCACTTTTAATAATAACCAGTAAGGTGGGAAATGAGCCCTAAGCAGTGTTCACAAGACTAAGTCATATCACACATGACAATGAAGATGTTATTTTTTCCAGTGAACAACCCTTGGCGGGAGCAGGGGATGAGAGCCAAGAGATGAGGGCTGTGATCAATATTGTTGTCTGTTCGCCTGGTGGAAAGGAGGCCCTGAGGCTGTGTACTGTGCCAGAGCAAAAGGAAAAGTGTCATATTGTGATCTTTATCCAGTAATCTTCCTGACCCCGGTTCTGTGATATATGCGTTGACTGGCCTGGACTGGTCAGCTTCGGGGCCTTGGAGTCTCTCAGCCACAGAGCGTGTCATCTCCACTGTGTGCTGGCCTGTGAGCAGGTTCTACTTACACACACAGGCGGCAAAGTACTAAAGGGGAGAGGGGGGTCTGCTGAGCAATGAAGAGAGTCAACCAGAATGAAAACGAGAAAAGGAGAATGTGCCGCATCATTTCATAGATAGACAAACATTATATTCGAAAGGAGTCTAAAAATAAATTGCTTTGATGCAGTCCTTATTTGGAGAATTTTGGTAAATTTAGAGTTTTGATTCATAATAATTCACTTAAATTGTAATTATCTACAGTACGCATGTTTATGTGTTAAACGATTTATAATAATAATAATAATAAACCTTTATTTATATAGCACTAAAGAATGCAGCTCAATGTGCTTTGCATCAATAAAAGTCAAATAAAAGTCAAAGTAAAATAAAAGTTAAAATTTTTGCCATGTAATGTGCCCTACTGTACATTAACTTCCACCAACTGTATTTAGCCAATCTTGTGTTATTTCACCAAATATAATATAGTGCATTAGCCAATACTGTGTTAATGTACCAACAATAATATAGCGGATTAAGCTAATATACTGTAAAAGATGCGTCCCTGTATAGGAATGGTGTTAAATTTCCCTAAGACAGTTTAACATCTCCACAAACATAAAATTGTTCCATTCAAAGTGTTAACAAGCATTTGCATCTCTGTGTCTCAAGTTCTGAGTTTGAACTTAGTTTCTCTTTGCCATTTAAATTAATAGGGCCTCAAATTGAAATTAAGATGTTTATCTATGTTAGGATAGTTTTATATTTAATCAACTATAATATGGTGGATTTAGTAGTCATATTTACTGGATGTTACATTGATAAAATTGTGTATTTACTTAATAGTTATACTTATTTCAATCTCATATCAATGAATGTTTTCAGGTTGTTGTTAAGTCTGTTATCTAGTCTGAAAATGTAGCATCACTGAGAGTCGAGTTATGCTAAAGACAAGATATACCATATTTAATTAAACCTAATATTATCAGTAGACATTCAGATTTGAAACCTAACATGCTCAATTGGTACTCTATACAATTACTTTTAATTGTGTGTATATTCACTATAACCCAAATTACTAATTGTTTATTTTTGTTGTTTCTTGCTGAATCAATGAGTTCAACGATCAGTGCACGTTTCAAAGATTAACTGACTGTTCAAAGGTTTATTTATACAACGCTGCCCCCTACAGAAAATTATAATCCCTTGCACTGCAATGTCAATAAATGACAAAGTTTTCATGGCAGATCAGTATTTATAAGTTAGCAATTTAATAACATGCAACTAATGAAACCACCATACTCAAATCATTCAAATCAATTTAAAATTGCCACCAATATAATCTAGAAACTGAAGTTTTGTGCATGAAATATATCAGGTAAAGAAAAGTAGGAAATAATTCTCTAATATATAAATATAGATATACATGACATTTACCTGTCAACCTAGCCTTTTGAAAATGTGTTCTTATGTCAAAAGGTTCTGTGTTAGTGCTGTACAGACAAATCAGACATAGTAAAGGTATGAAGGCATTACTGCCTTTACCAGGCTGTATAGCCAAGGAGAGGCATCTGCTAAGTTATTCATAAAGGGCCATTACTACTTATGCATTTTTAATTGGCCAGACATAGCCTTTTTGTCACAATAGAGAGGGTTTAATGAATATTTACTGACTGTTATTAATGAGCAAAACTATGAAAAAGCAGGGAAGATGGCACATGAATATAATTTAATTCCACCATACAATTAATTCTCCTACTGTTAATGTCCACTAACATTTTGTAATCATAACTTTGAGTGTTGTTGTGTGCGACACAAATTCTTTAGTATTACCAAGCTATATGTATTGTTAATATCTGTGTAGAGCACAGGCATAACAGTCTACATCTGGCCTAATTAAAAATAACAGCAGAAAATGACATCCACTTCAATTGTGATTTATTTTGTGATCACATTTGTCATAATATAAGTGGAATAAATGTGAATATATAAAACAGTGTATATTGCTGAGGAATTGTGGATGTGGTGTGGTATGTAAGGTTATAAGAGAATGCAGAGGTAGATTGCAGATAAATACATGTACTACAATAATAATTACCAAGTTGTCTCTTCCTCTGTTACCATCACTCTTCTCCATTTCCTCCTTGCATTTCTTTAATTACATTTATTGCTGTGTCGTTCAAAGATAAGTGATACTTCACAGTAGCTACTATGACTAAGCAGGACTGCAAAGGTTTGCAATTCCTCTGAGCACAAACAAAGGAGATTAAGATATTCCAATCACAAGATAAGTTGTGATATTTTAGTATATTTTCAAAACATATTTGGTGGTCTATTTTTACATGAATGTCTCCTATTCTACAGGACACCAGTTACCTATCTACTCCTTATCAGTTTGTATCAAAGCAGACTCTTGAATTACCTATCCATACAATGTCATCTGTTTGTCTGTAACCCAACCTTGAAATCAGAGCCAAGGAAAAATAAATAAATAAAGGATTAATAAAAAATGCTGCACTCCTTTAGATGGGTGTCAGACAGGAGGGATGATCTGCCCTGATTTGAATTTGCTTCCAAACCACATGATGCATTCGGACAATTAAAATTTCAACAAGTCATTCGGCTGATAGCCCTCTGAGTGAGTGTCACAGGGCTGCATGTCTGGGTTTAGGGTTTCTTGCGGTTCTTCTAACACTTTCGAGGTCAGGTTATTTGTTTTGGCTTCTTGCCATGTCTGCAAAAAGACCACGTTTGTCTGAGTGTGTGTCTGCATCATGGGTTTGCAAGGTCACAGAGGCTCAAAGGCTACCAACATCTGAAGAATGAAGAGTCAAATGTTCCTATGCTTTGTATGGCTTACAGAAAATCTGAGATACATAATTTCATAGTGTGACAGTAACATCCAAAAATCTTGAGTAGTTTAGTGAGTGTCTGAATTACATCAGGGGATGAGTGGATTGTCAGTTCTTACTCTATTCAAATACTCTATTCTAGAAAAACTGAAACTATTGTGACATGGAACTGAGCATGAAACATGCTAGCCAGCAGCATATCGCCCTGTATTCCACTGCTGTTTTGCTTCTAAAGCTAAGCAGGGATGGGCCTGGTTAGTCTATGGATGGGAGACCAATGCTGCTGGAAGTGGTGTTGGAGGGCCAGTAGAGGGCATTCTTCACCTCTCGTCTAAAAGAAATTCCCAATGCCCCAGGACAGTAACGGGACAACTGCCCTGCATAGGGTGCTGTCTTTTGGATGGGACATTAAATGAGTGTCCTGACTCCAAAGATCCCATGGCACCATTCGTAAGAGTAGAGGTGTTAACACCCATGTCAAATTTCCAATCTGGCCTTAATACCATCATGGCAACCCAATCATCCCTAGCTCTCAATTGGCTCATTCATTTCCTCTCATCTCTTCTCCACAGGCCATTGCAAATAAAAAAAATCTCTCAATCAAATTTACAGTAAAATAAAGGTAACTAACTAACTAACTAACTAACTAACTAACTAACTAACTAACTAACTAACTAACTAACTAACCATAAACTAGTTTTGGTCAATGCATGGTTAAAAAAAGAAACTAAGTGACTTGGTCTCCATATTGTTTGTGTGAGGGATAGCAGTGTAGCGTGAAGCTGCAGAGATAAAAGAAAATGAAATTGGAAGTGATTAAGATGAAGCCAGCAACCATAATCTGTCTACAAAACACTGAAACAGCACTGCTGGGAGGCCTGGTAGGTTTTGTAGAGGGGCATGTACAGACAAATATGGTGTGCAACAGTGCGTGAAACTTTTTACCCAGAGGGTGATGACCAGGATGAGACTGACAGCTTTGATGATGTCATCGAAAGTGGCCCTGGCAGGATGTGCTTGAGAAAGATGCCCATGCCAGCGGGGACTGGTGATTTAGGGGCAGTCAAGCATTGCGGGTCCAATAAGGAAAGTGCTTATTTCTATGCAACACGGGTAATAAGTATATTTACTTTCTGGCTGGTTGTGTGTGTTTTACATTTTAATTAATTTGATGTTAACGAAAATGAAAGAAATCAACAAAAAATATACAAAATATTTATAGTGTTAGGAATGAACCTTTCAATACATATGGTAAAGTATTCAATGCACACAGGATGCCATCATTGGTGTGCAGTAATGCACATAGTGTAATGTGGATATTCATTATATATTATAAAGTTGCAGAAGTCCAACTTGGATATATTTAATGGTTTTGGTGCATAACATGGAAACATCTACATGTCACCTCCCATTTAAATAATTATTTCCTTCATATTGAAGGTTCTATTGAAAACAGTGTAAAAAGGTGGGTACATGTGGCATAGTGGGTTGCATTGCAGGACAGTCATATGTCATGGTATTCAGTGGTTACTGCCTGACTATGGCTTCTACAACTTTTCCCGGACCCCCAGCACGAGGCAGCGCAAATTGGCATAGCGCTGCCTGGGACTTGGGATAAATAGGTCAAATTATCTACCTTGCCACGTCGCTATCCAGCAACTCCTTTTGTGAAGATCGGGCGCCTGTAAGTTAAGTCACAGAAGTATAGTTAGTGAACAGAATCATCCCATACATGATCTGACTAAAGGCTTCCATAATAAAAGCAATGGGAAAAGAATCAGCGGCTGGGCGACATGTGGTTGGATGAACCATGTTAGTACCCCTCACCATACCGCATCTGTCCAAAGAGTTGCGGAGCTGCCGACAAGGCAGGGTTAGTGGGAATTGGACAGGACCATTTGTGAGGGGAAAACATTTGAAAATTAAACGCAAAAAATAGACAATGGTGCAGGTAGTCTGTTTTTCTTTACTTCAATGCAGTGGATTTATGATGATGGGGTGGACATTCAATACATCATACTTAATTTTTACATCACAGTACTTTTTCCTTGTATATATACACTGTGTTCCAAATTATTATGCAAATTATATTTTACACTGATTTTCCTAAATAGATGATGCAAATGACAGTCAGTGTAATTTTCAAGTCACCAACCGTTAGGGCACAGGTGTCAAACTGGTTCCACAGAGGGCCGAGTGCATGCTGGTTTTTGGTCTTTCCCTTCAAAAAGAGCCCAATTAAGACCTAGACTGCCAGGTGAGGGGAGATCCTAACCAATTAGTGACCTACTCAAATCAGCCCTGTACAAGGTAAAAGCAAAAACCTGCATACACTAGGCCCTCCATAGAACCGGTTTGACACCAGTGCGTTAGGGTATAAGTTGAATTTCATTGAACAAACCACCAAATGAAAAAAGTGTTTTCTTCAAAAATAAAAACAATTACTTTTACTATTCCAAATTATTATGCACAACAGAGTTTCGAAACATGTTATAGGTTGTAAAAAAATGTTCATTTGTTGAATTTGCAGATTTAGGAGGTATTTACTGAAATCAAAAGCTTTTTCAATCAAAAACATCTTAACATGAAAAATTACAAGTAAACGTAGGACACCTTTGATATCACTTTCACAATTCTTGCATCATTTGAACTTGTGGGTTTATGGAGGGTTTCTGCTTGAATTTCTTTGCAGGATGTCAGAATAGCCTCCCAGAGCTGCTGTTTTGATGTGAACTGCCTCTCACCCTCATATATATTTTGTTTGGGGATGCTCAAAATGTTCTCAATAAGGTTGAGGTCAGGGGAGGAAGGGGCCACAACATTCTTTACTTTGATGCCCATTGCAGCCAATGACACATAGGTATTCTTTGCAGCATGAGATGGTGCATTGTAATGCATGAGGATGATTTTGCTACAGAAGGCATGGTTCTTCTTTTTGTACCATGGAAGAAAGTGGTCAGTCATACACTCTATACTTTGCAGAGGTCATTTTCACACCTTCAGGTACCGTAAAGGGGCCTACCAGTTCTCTCCCCATGATTCCAGCCTCAAATATGACTCTGCCACCTCCTTGCTGACGTTGCAGCCTTAATGAGACATGGTGGCCATCCACCAACCATCGACTGCTCCATCCATCTAGACCATCCAGGGTTGCACGGCACTCATCAGTGAACAAGACTGTTTGAAAATTAGTCTTCATGTATTTCTGTCATGTATTTCTGGGCCCACCGTTTCTGCTTGTGAGCATTGGTTAGGGGTGGCCGAATAGTAGGTTTATGCACAACTGCAAGCCTCTGGATGATCCTACACCTTGAGGTTCGCGGGACTCCAGAGGCACCAGCAGCTTCAAATACATGTTTGCTGCTTTGTAATGGCATTTTAGCAGCTGCTTTCTTAATCCAATGATTTTGTCTGGCAGTAACCTTCCTCATTATGCCTTTATCTGCATAAACCCATCTGTCGTCTGAATCAGCCACAAATCTCTTCACAGTAAGATAAGTCAGTTGGATTAGTTGATGGTTGGTAACAGAATGGTATGGGAAGTGTAGAGATGGTCCTAGGGAGAGAGACAGAACAGCTGTGATGGCTTGGATGATGAGGCTGAACCAGTTTGACTTGATGGACAGATGTCACACAGAGCAGGGTGGCAGGTGGGTAGGGTTCCGGCACACAGAGTTGGGGTGGCAGACAGGCTGACACTGAAGCTCGGGATTAGACAGCAGGAAACCCACAGCAGAGGGGTAAGCAGGTCGAGTGTAGGGGTGGACAAATGAATTGGTTCTGGAATGCAATATGCAATGTATAGATGTGTGTGTGTGTTTTTTTTGTTATAATCAAATTAACAAAACATGCTTTGTCAAATGGTATAATCATAATATACATTTAGGTTGGTTAATCTAAAACAAAATGCTACTGAATTAACTGTGGAGCTATAACTAAAAAAAAAGTAAATAAAATAAATTACCGCCAGAGACTGTTTATTGCTATATATTGTACTAAATTGCCAGCCTATGACATTACATATACGTTAACAAGATGTCAGCCTCCTTACTGTTCCTAGAATTTGTAAACAAACAGCTGGTGGAAGGGCTTTCTCATATATAGATCCAATTATGTGGAATGATCTACCAACCCATGTGAGAGATGCAGACTCAGTCTCAACTTTAAGTCTATGCTGAAGACTCATCTCTTCAGTAAGTTCTATGGTATTGTGTAGTCTGGCCCAGGGGGCTAAAAGAGAATGGCGGCACTGTTGATTAACCTTTAGATATCTGCATCCTGAATAGATTCTACCCCAAGCCAGTAAAACAAGATTCCCAAACTATTATAAAAAGGCTAGACAGCTATCAGTTTTATTTCTTAATTACTGGCTATACACACAGAATCACCAGACGTTTCCCACTCACTTGGATTCACACTCATCATATTGTGTTTGCTCCTGCTTCTTGTGTTTATTATTATTATTATTTGTACTACACCTACTCAAAAGTACATCACCCTAAACATTAATCCACACTGGTACTCCCTGTATATAACCATGTTATTTGTGTTCATATCCTTTTGTACTGTACTGAACTGTATGTGATGTATTGTTCTCCTTGTTAATTGTTGTTTTTCTTTTTTGTATCACTGTTTAATAAAATCTTGTTTTAGAATTGTATTTTACCTTAGATCTCTGAACTTTGTGTATTTTTGTTAAAAGGGTTCATGAGAAAAGCTTCTTCTTTTGGTCTCTAATTGTTTTTATTGAAGACAGTTAATATTTTGATAAAATGTGTGACATTTTATGAACCATTTGTTATACTGAGGATATGTTATGTATTTTAAATTAACAACCAATTTAGCTTTAAACAAGCAAAACAAAAATACTAAATTTTTACGCTAGATCATAATGGTATTGGATTATTGTTTAAAAAGTGGCTAGAGTGTCTGGGCTAGGTGTCTGTCACAGGAGATACTATAAGTAAGACAAACCTGCCACCATGTGGAGAGGTGTTGGAAATACAGAAAGCAAACATTAATATTTAAAACTGTGGCTGATGTGGAAAAAGTACCGAAACATACTCTTACTTTAATAAGTTTCACTACAGTTAATTTAAAAAAAATTGGTGTAATAAAAGTGATACTCAAATGAAACAAACAATAAAAAAATACATTTCAAAAATCAATGTTAAGTTTGAGGTTACCTTTTATTATTGTTACACATGATAATTTCCATGCAATAATTAGAAACAAGCATGATGAATGCACATACAAGCATTGTGTACTGTAAGTGGGAACAAGAAACATATACTTTAACATTTAGTTACAACAAATGAAAAACCAAACAAAATGACATGTATAAAAAAATGAACACCTTAATTCACTTATTTCTCTCATTACCTTATATTCACTCACTTGCAAAAAATATCCCCTTCTCAATCTGAATTCCTGTTCCATTCAGCATTTGTCAAGATGGGAGATGATTTCATTGGTATTCTGTAACTAATATAGTGAATCCTACACCAAGCTTATCCAAGGGCAAGGTGGAACTATTACCAGATTGTTTACACCTGTCCAACCTTCTCAGGTACATTGAATGTAGGACATGCTGGACATCTAAATTATTTAATATCAATTTATCTCTGGAAGCAAATACCATGTTACAAAAAATGTAATTTTTGAACCCCCCGGAATGAGTACAGTTGGTGGAATTAATAAGCTATAGTATAGGATGCATTTACAGTACAGCTTACTTCAAACTTAAATGGTCGATGTTTTAGTTAAATAAAAAGAAGAATTGTGGTTATTTTACTTAAATACATCTTTCCAGTAAGCCAAATGCATTATTTGTCAGGTCAAGTCAAGTCAAGTTTATTTATCATATGCATCGAATAACATACATCATCCTATGCAAAGAAATTCTTTTTGACATGGCACGGCGATTCTATGCAGTGGGCTTAAAAACAAGAATTACAACAATATAAGAATTTTAAAATAATAATGACAATAGTAATAGTAATACTAAACGCTATGTACTAAGCAGTGGTCTGGAAAATGTACAACAGTAGAAGTAGTAAATATTATAGATTGGCATGGAAAAATTGCTTTTAAACGTGCATTTGAATTCTGCTACATCAGATGTAGAGAGCATAAAGTGACCAGAGAGTGCTAGTGCTCAACAGACGATTTGCGATCAGTGTCTATGTTCCATGTTGAGCATCCGAATGGCCTGTGGGAAGAAACTGTAAGTCTGGTGGTCCGTGCCTTGATGCTCCGGTAACGTCTACCAGACGGCAGTAGTGAGAAAAGTTCACGGCCTGGGTGGCTGTGGTCTTTGAGGATGTTCTTTGTTTTCCTGAGGCATCGCATATGGTAGATGCCTTGCACGGAGGGAAGGCAGCAGCCAATGATGCGCTCCGCTGATTTCACCACCCTCTGAAGGGCCTTACGATCAGCAGCGGAGCAGCTGCCGTACCAGGCTGTAATGCATTCTTGTTTCACAGAATGACAACAAAAAAACAATCAACTACACCTAGTTTCATGGTCCAAAATTCTATGTTTTATATCTAAAACATGGTTTGATTTTAGTAAGCAACTTGAAAAGTTCAACAACAGACAGCTCTAATGACATTGTAAGTCAGAGTACAAAGTGGCAGTTCAAAAATAACACTAGAGTAGGTAACATAATGAGCATGGCTATGGGAATGGTAGTATTCAGAATAGACAAAAAAGCTGTGCATGTGAAAATGTGCAATACCATGGCTAAGGGTTTGATGAAGAAACTAGGGCATAAACAGGCAAAGCGAGGGGGTAGAGTCAACATGTACAATGGTTTGTCAGTAGATCTGATAATAATATTTTAAAGGTAGTTAGGGGGACAGTGGACTCTGAGAAAGATGCCCGTGCCAGCAGAGAATTTAGCAGCAGAGAACTGGAAGAAGAGGCGGCTAAATGAGGTACTTTTGTGTCAACCAGAGAGTAATACATGCTTGAGCGCAGGTTGAGAGTGAGTAATGCTCTGGGCCCATATTCATAAAAAATCTTAATGCAAAGAGTAGCTCCTAGTGAGAAAATTCTAAGAAAATTCTTAGAAATGTGTGTGTTTACTCTTAAAATTAAATAAAAATCCTAGTAAGGAAAAAAGTAATTCAGAAAGCAACTCTTAAAAGAGGTCCTAAGGTCAAAATTGGTAGGAGTACAGATAAGGACATTTAAGAGGCTTAAGAGTTCCTTCAGTAGAGGAGAAAATGGCGGAATTACGAAGAGGGAGAAGAAATGTGTTGCAGACAATGGATGTCATTGAGTCAATAAGACGGTATAGATTAGATCATCCAGGGATCATGTTTGTGACCGATCTTATTAGAGACACGCTAACATCTCAGACACAGCGCAGAAATGCCATAGTGCCAGAAATGAAAGTAATCACTACATTAAGATATTTGGCAACTGGAAAAATGCAACAATGCAGCAGTGATGATTTGGGTCTGTCAAAACCTTCTGTAAGCAGAGTTATCACACAAACAATTACAGCACTTTCAGAACCTCTTATTGTGTCGCAGTTCATTTCCTTTCCACTGGACATCCCCACCTTTCAGGCACAAAAAACAGCATTTATAAAAATAGCAGCCTTCCCTGGTGTTGTCGGAGTAATTGATGGAACCCACATCCAAATTATTCAATGTGATCTCTCAGAAATCCATGATACTACCACGGACACTTAACTTCAAACTCCATGGCAGTTTCACGGAATGGCAGAAAATTCTGTGAAACTGCCACGGATCCTTAACTTCTAAATCCGTGCCACGGATCCTTAACTTCTAAATCCGTGCCACGGATCCTTAACTTCTAAATCCGTGTTAAAATTGCTCAGTTTTTTCCTTCTTGGACAACCAAACAATCACAGTCTTCAAAACATTGTGTCATACATAGCAACGGGTTCAGCCCCGCCTCCTCGCTAAGATTACCGTTTTTGTCTTTTCCTTGCTCAGAGTTGCTCTTAGATCGGTATGGAATCGCTCTTAAGCTAAGACTCCTACGTAGAAGTTTTTAAGCTAAATTAGGAGTTTTCTAAGAGGATTCTTAGAAGCTTTATGAATACAGGACCAGGGGCCTCATGTATAAAAGATTGCGCAGCTTACATACCAGAAGATGGCGTACGGCCAAAACTGGAAAAGTACGTACGCACAGAAAAATTCACATGTATAAAACCGGTCGTACGCTAGGTCCTGCGCACCTTTCCTTTATAAATCACAATCAACGTGAGATTGAACGCACGTGAACGAGCCACTGACCCCGCCTTGCCTC
>JACXGM010006401.1:22854-33060 GCA_016801145.1 Umbra pygmaea | reverse complement strand
AAAAAAAAGTATATTTAAATTATACTCCAGTATTATACTTCTAGTATACTTATGTTTAACCATAAGTATGTATTTAATATATTTAAGTATATTTGAAGTATATTTTCAAAATATACATACCAAAATAATATATTGGAAGTATATTTAGGATAAATAAAATACATTTCAAGTACATTTAAATATACTTTTTTTTTACTTGGGATCATATCCTATTATGATAGAAAATCCTAAAATATTGTTTGACTAGGCGTGTATGTCTTTGATACATTGAAATATAGAATAATTGAAAGTGCTTCAGTCACCCTGATATTAGTTAAAGTGTGAATTGCAGTCATGTTCTGAGAACAACACCTGCAAGTCATATGATTCTGTCAGGTTGCTATCCTATTTGAAATACAGTATCTCACAATACACACCTCACAGTACAGACCTCAAAGTTTTGTAAATATTTGATTAGAACTTTTCATGTGACAACACTGAAGAAATGACACTTTGCTACAATGAGTAGTGTACGGCTTGTATAACAGTGTAAATTTGCTGTCCGCTCAAAATACCACAACACCCAAAATTTCACGCAAAGTTGTCCAGACGTCTATACTGTAGCCATTTAAAGATTGCGGAAGTAGCCGCCTGGCTTGCGAGACTTAGGTCTGGCAGACAGCATCACCATGAATGAGATAGGCCTATTTGTTGTTATTTTTACGGTGGTTGATACATTTTATCAAAAGGGAAACAGTCATTGCTAATTTTTTCAAATACAGAGGGATGATCAAGTAGAAATAGTTTAAACTTTGGGGAAGGCAGTGCATTTTCTTTTATTCATAATATGTGTGCACAGCCCAGGAGTAAGTAAATAAATAAAGAACTACCCTAAATGACTTAAATGTAAAACAATAAAATAAAAATAAAATAATAAAGGAGTCTGATGAAACAAAGTGTATTCTTTTTTCTTTTTCAGAATGTTGATTTGTTCAATCCTGTAGTGCAGTGGTTCTCAAACCTCTCCTGGGGGCCCTCCAGCCATGCCATATAGTAGATGTATCCCAGAGCTAGCACATCTGAATCACTTGTTGACTAATCATCAAGCCCTTAACTGCTTGAATCAGGTGAGTTGATTCAGGGTTACAACAAAACTGTGAGATGGCTGGGGGACCCCGAGGAGAGGTTTGAGAACCACTGCTGTAGTGAAATGGTTACATCAGTCAAATGGAAGATTGTTATTGTTGAAAAGGCCCATTGACATAAATCAATTAGGTTTTATGCATGGGTTTCTCCACAGGCTTTCTTGATGACTGGCCTGCTAGTGGTGCTACCATCCCAATGTGGCCTCGTCATTACAAAGCACAGAGAGCGCTAATCCATGCCGGGTTCCTGCTGCCAACACACACTCTGTCACTTCTAAGTGGCATTATAGATTTCATGTGATGAAGCTCTATTTATAAATTCAGGCCAAGGCTAATATTGGAAACATTCTTAAGATACCCAACCATGCTGGGCCCAGTCCTCACCCCATTTACCCCCTTAGCACTGCTCTTTACTTCCCCAAGTCTGCAAAGACAAAATGTGAGACCGTCCCCTCCTGAGAAAGAACACACTGTCCACAAGGCAAGGGGTCTATAGGCAATGTGAGTTTGCTGCCCTCAACATCTCTATTTCTTTCAGTGTATTCACTGTATGAAAACTATTTTAACATTACATTTGAAATTGAAATATCATCAACGTTGTATTTATAATAAGCCTTTATTTAAACTAAACCTCTAAGCCATGCTTTGCAACCAGTGCAAACCCGTAATGATTATTGGTGTGTTCAGTCATGTTGAGTTCACGCTTGTCTGGGGTGACATTACACAAGAACATGCAGTCTAGTCCTACGCAAAGATATAAGAGCAGACTGAGGCTATTTGTTAAAAAGTTGTATGATCGAATTACCCTAATTGGATAAGACTAAATGTTGGATAAATATGGATCTAAATAGGGATAGTGATTTGGAAATCCAATCTGACAATTTTTGTGTTTTTTAAAAGTTAATGGTAATGAAAATCAAAATTACTTGTATCATTCTAGAAGGATGAATTCAGGGTGGATATTAAAATGTGAAATGCACTAATCTGAAATATCAGTCAGGTTTGGTTGATGTTGTCAACGAACTTGTGTATGACTTCACAAAAATGTTTCACGTCTTTTTGCTATTTTGTTTTTTCCAGGCCCCTGTATGAACTTAGTCAGCGGTAATTATTGAGAAACATCCCAAAACACTGAGTGGGAACAAGACTCAAAAACAAAAGTGAATGGGAGTGACCCCTTTAAATCATATTATTCATGGCTTCCTTACAAACGTCATCTGCTGCAACAGTTCTTATCGAACAACAACGCCTTGTTCTCCACTCACTCAGTGGGAAACTGTTCCCACAAAAAAGAAAACGTCAAATGCATCCATTCAGTGGAGATGAAATATTTTGTAATGTGTGATGCAGGGTTTCCCATGCCCACACATACAAATATGTCTCCATTACAGGACAAAAAATGTCTGAAAAAATAAGAAGGAAAATAGGAGTCTTTTGTTGAGGCTTTTTGTCGGTTTTGGACAGGGTTAGGATTGTGTGTGTGGGCTGGTGTTGCTGGTTGGATGATTCATTCACTGGAATACTGGACATCATTAACTCTCAAAAAGAGATGCTAAACTGTAGTCACCCTTCACTCAAAGCTAAGCTAGTCAAATATAGTAACTACACTAGGTGCTTTATATCTTTTTGATGTTCTTTAGCAATGTACTGCTTTGAGAAGGGAAATGGGAGGATGGCTGGTGGGCATCTGGGCGGCAGACATTGGTTCAGATATAGCTTCCTGCTGTTAAACAGTGAAGGATACTGTAGAGGAGAAGTGGAGTGTGTTACGGCAGGCATGCTAAGCGGGTGCAGAGACGATTTCCTCTCCTCATCTAACAGCTGTAGTACCTACATAGAGGCTGGGCTCCTAATGACACATTAGATGTAGTGTATTCATTTTGACCAGATACCTGTTGGTAGTTGTAATTACATTGGAAATAGTGTGCCATTTGGAAAAAACAGTAATGTATCTGTCTCGGTGAAGGGCAGCATTCAACCACACAAGCACTTTTAGTATTGACAGCTGTTTCCCCACGCCTGTTTAAGACTCGGTCCCTTGCATACGCTCTCATGTTGCTCAAAGCTTAAATGGACAATGTGTGGAAATTGCTTAGTTAATGTCCTGGGTTGTGTCAAGAGTCAACACCTGAATAGGAGCTTTTCCTCCCTCCTGCTTTAATATTACTCTAGGAACAATCGTGCACCTACACTCACCTAAACGTTTATTAGGAACACCATACTATTACTGTGTTTGACCCCCTTGCGCCTGCAAAACTGCCTTAATTCTACGTGGCATTGATTCAACAAGGTGCTGAAAGCATTCTTTAAAAATGTTGGCCCATATTGATAGGATAGCATCTTGCAGTTGATGGAGATTTGTGGGATGCACATCCAGGTCACGAAGCTAATGTTCCACCACATCCCAAAGATGCTCTATTGGGTTGAGGTCTGGTGACTGTGGGGGCCATTTTAGTACAGTGAACTCATTGTCATGTTCAAGAAACCAATTTGAAATTATTTGAGCTTTGTGACATGGTGCATTATCCTGCTGGAAGTAGCCGTCAGAGGATGGGTACATGGTGGCCATAAAGGGATGGACATGGTCAGAAACAATACTCAGGTAGGCCGTGGCATTTAAACGATGCCCAATTGGCACTAAGGGGCCTAAAGTGTGCCAAGAAAACATCCCCCAAACCATTACACCACCACCACCAGCCTGCACAGTGGTAACAAGGCATGATGGATCCATGTTCTCATTTTGTTTACGCCAAATTCTGACTCTACCATCTGAATGTCTCAACAGAAATCAAGACTCATCAGACCAGGCAACATTTTTCCAGTCTTCAACTGTCCAATTTTGGTGGGCTCCTGCAAATTGTAGGCTCTTTCTCCTATTTATAGTGGAGATGAGTGGTTCCAGGTGGGGTCTTTTGCTGTTGTAGCCAATCCGCCTCAAGGTTGTGCGTGTTGTGGCTTCACAAATGCTTCGCTGCATACCTTGGTTGTAACGAGTGGTTATTTCAGTCAAAGTTGCCCTTCTATCAGCGTGAAGCAGTTGGCCCATTCTCTTCTGACCTCTAGCATCAACAAGACATTTTCGCCCACAGGACTGACGCATACTGGATGTTTTTCCCTTTTCACACCATTCTTTGTAAACCCTAAAAATGGTTCTGCGTGAAAATCCTAGTAACTGAACAGATTGTGAAATACTCAGACCGGCCCGTCTGGCACCAACAACCATGCAATGCTCAAAACTGCTTAAATCACGTTTCTTTCCCATTCTGACATTCAGTTTGGAGTTCAGGAGATTGTCTTGACCAGGACCACACCTAAATGCATTGAAGCAACTGATATGTGATTGGTTGAGTAGATCATTGCATTAAGGAGAAATTGAACGGGTGTTCCTAATAATCCTTTAGGTGAGTGTATATTGAAATGGTATGACATAAAAAGCAGTATAATCAGAATTAGACATACTTGGAGGGTGCAGTTGATCGAGCTTCGACCGTCCTGCACTTGCGAGAGGTTTCGGACTAATCATCATGCCCTTACCTGCTTGACTCAGGTGAGCTAGTTCAAGGCTACTACAAAACTGTGAGACGGCCAGGAGCCGTTTTGTGAACCATTGCCACCCATTTTAGTCTGGATGTGTAGTATATTGTGTATATTATATGCACAATCTAAATAGAATCACTATCTTACCACAGTTAGCTTGAAACCTATGTGTTTATCACCACTGTGGCAGACATTTTCTTACTTAGCATCAGAGAGAGATTCTCCACCAAAGTGTGTGACCTATGGTTCGCTAAAGTGGAGGAAGTGGCAGAACTGTGGCAAAAAGGGAAAAAATGAAAGGGTGAGCTTTGTTTATGGACTCTTATGTTTAGCTGCTGTTGTTGCAAAATTTTGTAATCTTTAACTTTTAAATATATCACAGAAATATTTTTGAAACAGTAATATCTAGACAAAGTGAAGAGAGAAATTACTAACCTAGACACCATAGAGAAACAAAGAGATTACAAATCGGGGACCCATTAAGCTCAACAGCGCTGATTCAAACAGGCTTTAGAAACTATACGCCTGTGAATGCATCTTTAAGCCACACCCTTCAGATGTCACATGCATGGCCATGGTTAGTATGCAGTGGTGGTTCTTGAGAAATTTTACTGGGGGGGCCAAGGTGAGGCCAGTGTTTAATCGGAGAGGCACATTTTGGCGTTAGCGCATAAAATCGTAATAATACTGTCCAAAAGATGGTGCATGTATATGAACCCCATGGACCTATATGAGAATGTAACATCACAAGGAGAGAAAGTGCGAACTCTGAAAACAGAAAAGGCATCAAAAGCAGATTTTGACAACTTTAAGATTTTCTTCTGCATACTCCAAAAGGGCCGCAAAACTTTCCTTGCTGCCCTCAATTGATTTAATTTTCTTTGTATTATTCAGTCAGCTCAGGGGGGCCACAGGGGAGGCCAGTGTCATTTTTACAGGGGCATTGGTCCCTGTAGGCCCCCGTGTATAACCGCCCCTGTTAGTATGTGGCAAACAGTTTGTGAGAAAACATTGATCAACACCTTAATATACTTATTTTTTCTATTTTAGGACACATAAGCAATCTTATGCAGGCTATGATTGATTGTGGAGAATTACTAGTCATTCACTCAGTCTTTCTGTGCAGATTAGTCATTCTCTTCTACTGAGTCCTGCATAGCTTGTGTTGTAGGTGGAAACGGAAGAGAGTGGTACAGTACCTTTCATTGGTCATCGATGTGTCATAATCTCTAATGGTCTTTAGAAGCAAGAATATTTTTTGAGTCTTATAGTGTGTTACAAATAAAAAACACTAAATTTTCCATTCGCCAGACCTCCGCATGACCAGAATTTCTATCCCAGTCATAGCATTAGGACATTGTAAGGGGCTTCAGCATGGCACTTCTAAATGAAATCATGGAAATTGTCAGGGGTGCCTAAACTTTTGCATACAACTGTATCTCAGCCATGAAATTCCAAGTGTAAATCAGGTGGTTCTGATGACATGGGGCATAAATCATTATTCTGGTTGACACCTGACTCAAAGGTCTACTGACTTGTCTGGAATGGGTGCTTTGATGTTGTTGGCAAGAAGGCTTGATAGTGAAGTGGGGGGTGCCCTTGTTGTCTACTGCTGATTGGATAACTCCATTTTGAATTGAATGAATAGTGATTTATGTTTTACTAAAGCACCGCCACATGAAAACAACCTGTCACTTGGTTCTATCAACTTCTTATTTAAGTAAGCATGTGTATGGATAGCATAGCAATATTAGAAGATAACATGACTGACACTATATTTTTTTGCAGTTTCTTCAAAACAATTGAAGCATGTTTTTTTTACAGTGTATTTTAGATGATCTTGGCAATTTCACCTTTAATGAACTCTGCAGAAGTACAACAATGCAAAATAATAAACTTTCAGAATTTGCAGTTGTTTAGGGGGTCCGCGCGGCATAGTGGGCTAAGTCACTGCATTGCAGGACAATCTACTTCATGACGGTCACTGGTTCAAGCCTGACCACGGGTTCTCTGACTTTCCCCGGGCCTCCTGCACAAGGCTGCACAAATTGGCATAGCGTTGCCCAGGATCTGGGTCAGATTATCTATCCTGCCACATCGTATTTGACACCTGTATCATATTGTAACGCACTGATGTCAAACCGGTTCCATGGAGGGCCTAGTGTATGCAGGATTTACTTTTACCTTGTAGCTGACTGATTGATTAAGTCACTAATTGGTTAGGATCTCCCCTAACCTGGCAGTCTAGGTCTTAATTGGGCACTAATTGAAGGGAAATGCAACAGCTGTGCTGTGTTGGAAGGAGTTGGAGACCAGCAGGTACAGGTTTTGCTGGAATTTATTAATAGCAGCCATCAATAATGCGCCAGGCCTTTACACTGTCTAAATTAAAGCAAAACGCCAAAAATGGGTCTAATAATAGGTTGGATATAACAGGCGCAACAGTACACACCAAAACAAACAAATATAATGTCAGTCTTCACATGCAGGTGGATTTCTCTTTATTAGCTCTCTACACAACAAACACATGACACGAAGCACATAGTAATAAACATGCACCTGGCGGCTTTTATAATGGTGTTGATGAGGTGATGTCCAGCAGTGTGTAATGGATGGAGAGGGCACGATGGTGTCAAACCTCCAGGGATGTTGAACTCCTGAGCCCCTGCATGCCAGCAAGAGGACCCAAGGACCGGGTAATTGTTACAGGAAAGACCAAGAACCAGAATACACTAGGCCCTCCGTGGAACCGGTTTGACACGTGTGTTGTAACGGATTTTAGCCATGGCAGGGATAGATTCGGTGCCTGTCCTGAAACTGTTTCATGTTTCTGTTTTCTCCCGGATATTTGAACGTTACTTAATCATCATTTAATGGATTGTCTATTTATCTGGTCCACCATTCACAGCTGATAGTCATCCCCTCATCAATTATTGTATGTAAGCCCTCTGTGTTTCCACTGGGCAGTCATGTTTTGTTGTTTCCTGTGATATGTGTTTCTTGTTGAGTAGCCAGTTTATATTTGTACTAATGGTTTTGCCAGTTTTTCGCCTGAGCCTTAATTATCTTCATATGTTTTGACACGTTTTCATACAAGTCCATTTGTTTTCCTTTGACAAGGACAAGAGCTGTAGGACTGCTAAATCTGTCACAGTTAGTGTATAGTAGGCAGGAGGCAGGCGTGTAATACACTGGGATAATTTCAATGAATAAATTAAGAATAGAGATACAGGTGAAAAACAACAAAACGATACTATATAAAATAAATTAATGTAGCTCAGCTTGGCACATTACTGTGTAAATAATAATGAAAACACACACAACTGAGAATCACTTGACTAAAGTTAGAATCAAACTCTGAACAAACTAACTCAACAGCCAGGTCGAGAAACATAAGTAGGGCGAGACCAACTGAATACACAAAACCTAGAGAATAGCAAACTCAGTTGAGCACTGGAGAATGGTGAAATAAAACCGATGAGAATGCATGATAGCAAACAATGAGTGACAATCGGACAAACAAACTGAGTAGTACATGTACTAATTGGACTAAGGGAACCCAGGTGTGCGTAATCAAGTCAAACATGACAATCCCATGTCTAAAAGATGGAATGTGATATGCATGTCCAGGGAGCTGAAAATGTGAGTTGCATCGGTAGAGGGGCACAGAGGGGCACGGAGGGGCACAGAGGGGCACGGAGGGGCAAACCAAGACAAAATGGGAAATTGAACAGTAAGCCTTGTACAGAGTCTGTCACAAGAAAATAGAAAAGGTAGATAATCTGTTCTAGTAATGTCCAATAATGGCAAACGTCTGGAATCAAGTTCAAGATTAGTTGTTAGTAGGATTAATGGAGTCTTTGTGGAGATTAATGTACAGACAGTGGTATTGGGTGATCTGAGATGCCACATTCAATGGAAAATATGGGTACTCTCTTCTGTAAAATATTTATCTTTAGGACTACATCAAAAAACATGTTACGACTAAAAAGAGTCAAATATCTAGTAAAGCATCACAGCAAGTCAGCAATTAAAAATGGTGGAAATGAACAATTGTTATAGTGTGAAATATTGGTTCACTCACACACAGATTTTGTGTAATGTACTGTAGAGAGTACAGGGTTCTTCGAGCGGGTCCCCACTTGATTTTCCAAATGAAGTAATCAGGATCTAGATTTTTCTGAGATCGAGTTTGGATGGGACAAAGCGTAGTGTGGGAATTGGGGGATGCTTATTTGATTCAGCATTGCTGGTTGGGGATGTGAATTGGAACTGGGTTGGGTATGGTTTTAGTCTCAGGTGTGCAGTGTATTGTGAGTAGGCATGCATGTGTGACAACAAGTAGGGGTGTCAGTTGGCTCTGTGGTTAGGTAGTCAGACTTGTAGTCAGAAGGTTGCCGGTTTGATTACTGACTGAGTCAAATGTAGTTGTGTCCTTGGGCAAGGCACTTTACCCTACGTTGTATTCACTGTAAGTCGCTTTGGATAAGCATCAGTTAAATGACTAAAATGTAAATATGGATGCTGCTGGCCATGACCTTGTGATCCAGGAGACCCATTGGGGCTCATATTCTGAAGGGAGTTTGGATTCAATGACACCACTTGGTATAACGAAGGACGCAATCCCCCCCCTCCAAAAAATTTTGACCTTCCCTACAGTATGTTCATAGATGAATAAGGGAGTGTGACATTCTTGTCACCTCATATTTATACCTCCCTGAAACTGGTCATGGATGACCTTAAGCATTCCTGTTGACTCTAATGATCAGATAATGTGGGAATATAATTAGATTCGATCAATAAGATTTCATAAGGATGTCAATAATCGTGATTTGAGAAGTTATTTGTTGATTAAAAACATTATTTGTCTTTGAATGTTTAAACATTACAGTATATTTCTCAGATCTGAAGTCTAAGATAATTAACTATAGTTGTATTTCTTCATTTCATTTTTCATTTTCAAGTGGGTTCATAATTATAGAGAACACTTGTAATTATTACTTTGGATACAGATAGTCATTTGGATAAAAGTTACTCTTTTAAAAAAGTTTTTAAATACAGTAAGTGCACTAGGTTGAAAATACTGCATCCAAAATATGACAGCTGATTACACTTTTTAAGTAATTTCAAAATTCAAATATTTTCTTGTCAATGTAGAAAATCTAAATTACCACTAACATTCATATTTAACCTTTCTATTGTATGTTTTCACTACATTTGCAGTTTGGCTTTAGACATTGGATGATTTCTTACCTGGGCCAGGGTGCCCAAAACTTTTCTCTGATCTTGCCAAAGAATTAGCACATTTCATCTGAATAATAGAAGAAGTTTTTGTAATACAAAAAAAAGAAAAAGTCAACCTTCAAATAATTATGTTCAGTTATGCACTCAATACTTGGTCGGGAATCCTTTTGCAGAAATGACTGCTTCAATGCGGCGTGGCATGGAGGCAATCAGCCTGTGGCACTGCTGAGGTGTGATGGAGGCCCAGGATGCTTCGATAGCGGCCTTAAGCTCATCCAGAGGGTTGGGTCTTGCGTCTCTC
>JACXGM010006401.1:8190-22754 GCA_016801145.1 Umbra pygmaea | reverse complement strand
CCTGGCACCTTGATTTCCAAATGACATGCAAAATTTGTTGTTGTTTTGTTGTGCTGCTTCTCTGTAGCCCAGGTCAGGCGCTTCTGCCGCTGTTTCATGTTCAAAAGTGGCTAAACCTGGGGAATGCGGCAACTGTAGCCAATTTCCTGCACACGCCTGTGCACGTTGGCTCTGGATGTTTGTACTCCAGACTCAGTCCACTGCTTCCGCAGGTCATCCAAGGTCTGGAATCGATCCTTCTCCACAATCTTCCTCAGGGTCCGGTCACCTCTTGTCGTTGTGTAGTGTTTTTTGCCACACTTTTTCCTTCCCACAGACTTCCCACTGAGGTGCCTTGATACAGCAATCTGGGAACAGCCTATTTGTTCAGAAATTTCTATCTGTGTCTTACCCTCTTGCTTGAGGGTGTCAATGATGGCCTTCTGGACAGCAGTCAGGTCGGCAGTCTTACCCATGATTGCGGTTTTGAGTAATGAAATAGGCTGGGAGTTTTTAAAAGCCTCAGGAATCTTTTGCAGGTGTTTACAGTTAATTAGTTGATTCAGATGATTAGGTTAATAGCTCGTTTAGAGACCCTTTTCATGATATGCTAATTCTTTGAGATAGGAATTTGGGGTTTTCATGAGCTGTATGCCAAAATCATCAGTATTAAAACAATAAATGACCTGAAATATTTCAGTTGGTGTGCAATGGATCTAAAATATATGAAAGTTTAATTTTTATCATTACATTATGGAAAATAATGAACTTTATCACAATATGCTAATTTCTTGAGAAGGACCTGTATAGTGTGTGTAACTGTGAGCATGTAAGTGTTAGTGTGTATGTGTTGTTGTATTGCAGTGAACAACTTCCAGGCAGCAGGCCAGCAACAGTCATCTGTGAAACACAAGCCGTCCTGCCAATCTTGTTTTATAATTGAAACATTATCATATTCTCAAATGTCCAGCACAGTGTGTCTTGTGTGTGTGTGTGTGCACTTGTATGTGTAGAGCTCTGCGGTTAAGAGATGAGAGGGTAGCGATGTAATTTCATCTCCTCTGAGAAATATAAATCTGCAGTGTCTCGCCGTGGACCTGGGACACTGTCAGTACTGTGCTATGTTTTCTCAGCTGCACAATTTCTTGTCCCTACTAGAGGTGTAAGACAGCCCGCTGAGGCACACCAACCTATGAACACATGGATTTATCTCATGAATTTGTCTTTGCTTGGAATAAAACTTTTTGCTATTTTTGTATATGTATCTAGTGTTTGCATCGTGAGTCAAACAACCACATTCACTGCTTGGTATCATTAATTCAGATTAATGAATTAGAAATTTTACCCTAAATCAGCTACTTACAGGGCCGGCCTTAGGCATAAGCGAACTAAGCGGCTGCAGGGGGCCCCCAATCGAGTGCACAGGTGACTCTGCAAGGTAGGAGGGGGCCCCCAAATAAAATTCTGCTTAGGGTCCCCAAAAGGTTCGGGCCGGCACTGGCTACTGAAAATACTAGAGGCCTGCATTTGCGAGAAACTCCAATTTGATTGCGCTTGCAGAAGTCACTTGAGCGCTTTTCGCAAACTGCCATCTTAGAAATCTGGTTGTAGCCGTTAATGGCTTCCTTTTCCTGCCCTGTCCACATAGTTTAACCACCATTGTGAACTATGCTTCCAACAGCGTCTCTGGGAACATTCAGTGTCTTCGCTATCTTTTTGTATCCTGTGCCTTGTTTGTGAAGGGCAATAATCTCATCGGTTAGCATTTCTATTGAGCTACTGTACATGTAGAGTTTTTTTCTCACCCTAGGCACGTCTAATTTGCATAAAGTCTGTCTTCTGAAAGTCAAACTTAACTCTAGGCACATACTCCCTCAAAAAACACCAACAATTAGTATGTTTTTGCTTTTATTTGATGTTGGTATTGTTTAAAGTGTTTTAACCTGACATCCAATGAATTTGACCAAAACATGCTATGGTCAGCTATTTTACATTAGAATCATTATTCCAAATGAACTTACTTGGTCAAATTACATGAAATGCCGGTTTTTGGCACGGGCGAAGCGGGTAGGTGGCCCTGCTTGCTGAGAAGGTGCCGTGCACAGAAACTATGTGAGAAGGGGAAAGGGGAGGGGACACGGGCACGTGGGGGACAGTTCACCTCTGGGTCTCCCAAATTGAATGGACAAGGGGGGGAATGGGGAATCCACTGTATACATGGGTTTACCATATGGGCAACTGAGCAAGTGCCCAGGGGAACTACAACTCTGAGGGGCATCAAGCAACCAATGTTTTGTCAAGCGCCAGACTCATGTTAACTACTTGACATCCCACAAACTGTCTTAGTGACCGTGATTGACTGCCCGTGCCTGCGCTGTAAATCCATTCCACTCACGTTTTTTAGAAAAAGCTTATCTTTTCAGATACCAGTGTTTCTCAAATGGGGGTACGTGTACCCCTAGGGGTACTTTGGAGTACTGCAGGGGGTACATTAACTTTTTGCAAAAATGCAAATTAAAAAATATATCATGCATAATTCCTAAAATAATAATTATACTGTAATAATCAATTAATTAAGTGATGGATTCAAAACATTTGAAATAAAGAATTTAAATGTTTTTGTTTAAAAAAGGTGTTGTTTAGTGAATCAATTACTGCCGGCGCTGTATTATACCTCTTTATATACACTTGTTTTCTACCAAAAATGTTTTGTGCTGGTCAGGGGGTACTTGGCTTAAAAAGGCAATTCAAAGGGGGTACAAGAATGAAAAAAGTTTGAGAAACACTGCTATACACTATATTAGCCACGATTTGACTTCAGCGCGAAATAAGCCGATTGTTAGGGATGGTAAATATCAGCTGGCTAGCTAGTTGTTGTGACAGTCTGTAGGTGTAATGAAAAGGAGTCACACGCAGAGGAGCCGTATAGCGTAATTTTACTGGCTTCTTATGGGAGAATTACAATATACAACTTTAGCCAGAATATGATATCAAAGAGTGGCAAATACCGTGGCCACTAAGATGACTTCACAAAAAGTATTATTATACAAATAGAATAAGGTTGGCATGAAAGCCGTTACAAACAGGAACAGTAATGATAATAACCCATGCCCTCCTAGCGAGTGTGTGGGCTTAAATAGAGCGTCCGTAGACACAGCTGCATCCACTGAGGTTGATGAGATGTGGAGAGAAGTGACTTCAATAGGTGGGGGACTCCGAGCGCCTACTCCTGTGCGCATCAGCAGAGGGAGCTCCTGGATCTTCCATGCTGACAGTACCCCCCCTCTGACACACAGGTCCCTCGGGGCGTGGCGACCCCCGCCCAGGGGCTGACCCCGAGGACGCGGCGCAGGGCGATCCGGAAATATGAAATACAGGGTGAATATGCATGGTGGAAGGCAAACGCAACCTGTAAGACACAACATTTACCCTCCCCAGGACTTCAAAAGGCCCCACAAACCACGGCGCAACCTTCCGGCACAGCAGACGGAGAGGCAGGTTCCTGGACGAGAGCCAGACCCTGTCTCCGGGGTGATAAAGAGGCGTAGCCCCCCAACGACGATCGGCCTGGAGCTTATGTCGAAGGACAGCCCGTTGGAGGCAAACGTTTGCCACGTTCCAGGTGTCCTCCGCCCGTCTGAACCAATCGTTGACAGCGGGGACATGGGTCTGACTCGGGTGCCAAGGCGCCAGGACCGGCTGGTACCCAAGGACGTACTGAACCGGGGTGAGTCCCGTGAAGGAGTGCCTCAAGGAGTTCTGGGCGTACTCCGCCCCTGGAAGGGATTTCGCCCAGTCACCCGGCCGGTCCTGGCAATACGTTCTCAGGAACCTGCCAACTTCCTGATTGAGCCGTTCCACCTGCCCGTTTGCTTCCGGGTGAAATCCGAAGGTGAGGCTGACCGTGACCCCCAGCCTCTCCATAAACGGTAAGAAAATCGATTGACAAATGCGACCAAGGTCATTGTGGAACAGGAAGAGGCATCAATTTCCCTGCAGGAAGGTGCCTCGGTGCTTTACTCTGGGCCCAATTCGAACAGGAGGACACGTAAACCCTCACGTCCTCAGCCAAGGTGGGCCACCATTACTTGTCCCCCAGGCAGCCAATCAAACGGCCGATGCCTGGATGACCAGAGGGGGTGTGGTATGAGCCCAGCAGATGAGCCTATACCTAATGATCTTGGGCACGTACTGGCGACCAGCAGGACATTGCGCAGGGGCTGGCTCCTGACGCAGCGCCTGCTGAATGTCAGCGTCCAATTCCCACAAAATGGGGGCCGCTATACACGCCTCAGGAACAATAGGGCGATCATCTACTGGGCACTCCTCCGTATCAAACTGGGGAGATAAGGCATCCGCCTTACGATTTTTACTGCCTGGGATATAGGACAATGCATAAGAGAATCTCGTAAGGAATAGAGACCACTTTGCCTGGTGAGGGTTCAATCTCCTCGCTGACTGAATAAACTCCAGGTTAAGGTGTTCAGTACAGATGAGAAAAGGGTGTTTAGCCCCCTTGAGCCAGTGCCTGCATGCCATAAGAGAATTGACAATGGCCAACAGCTCACGATCGCCGACGTTGTAGTTAATCTCGGCAGGCGTCAGCTTACAGTATAAAGTAGAAAACACAGGGACGGAGCCCCTATTCCCGTCTCAGAAGTGTCACACCTCCACCACGAACTACAACGCCGGGTCAGGATGGGCAGTACAGCTGCGGATGAGAACAGAGCCTTCAGTGAGAGGAATGCCCTGTCCGCCTCAGTGGTCCACCGCAACCTGCTCCGTTGAACAAGGACATGATCGGAGCTGGAACCTTGCCAGACCCACGAATGAACCGACGGTAATAGTTAGTGAAACCTAGGAATCGCTGTACTGCTTTCACTGTGGTCGGAGTCGACCAATTACGCACAGCCTCAATGCAATCCTCCTTCATCTCCACCCCGGTCGAGGAAATGCGGTAACCCAAGAAGAAGATGGTATTTCGAAAAACCTGAAATTTTTTGGCTTTCACAAAAAGGTCAGGCTCCAACAGTCTCCCAAGCACCTCACGGACCAGAGAAACGTGTTGTTCGTGAGTGGACGTGTACACCAAAATGTCATCAATGAACACGACCACCCCACACCCCCACAGGTCTCGGAAGATGTCATTCACAAAAGCTTGGAAGACTGAGGGAGCATTCATCAGACCATAGGGCATCACCAAATACTCGTAGTGTGCCATAGTGGTACTGAATGACGTTTTATACTCATCTCCCTCTCGGATGTGCACTAGATTATAGGCACTTCTCAGGTCCAATTTCGTAAAGAAGCGCGCGCCATGCATAGACTGCACTATTGAGGAAACCAAAGAGAGGGGATAGGTATAACGTTCAGTAACACTGTTCAAAGCCCGGTAGTCTATGCATGGACGCAGACCCCCGTCTTTCTTCTTTACGAAAAAGACACTGGAAGATGCAGGTGAAGAGGAGGGGCGTATGTAACCTTGCCGCAGTGATTCAGAGACATATGTCTCCTAGGCAGTAGAGCGCCTGGTCGAAGGTCAATGGCACAATCCCAGAGCCGATGGGGGGGTAATTTGGATGCCTTGGTTTTTGAAAAGGCATGTGCGAGGTCCGAATACTTAATCGGAATGGGAATGTCTGAAGCACTGCCCGGAATTTCCAACGTGGTGGCTCTTAGCGAAACCGGAACACACCTTCCCAGACACTCACTCAACCATCCCTCGATAGACCTGAGAGACCAAGAGATAGAGGGATTGTGAATAGACAGCCAAGGTAGACCCAATACAATAGGACACAAGGGAATGTCTAAGACGTAAAAAGAGATTGGTTCGGAATGAACGGGGGGAACCACCATATTGATCTTTACTGTCTTAAAATGGACATTGCCTGTTCCAATAAGTTTGCTGTCTAAAGCCTGTACTGGCAGAGGCCTGTCTAATTTAACAAGGGGAATGCGTAAAGTGCGGATGTTATCCATACTTTAGCCAGTAATGAGAATTTTCATTTAGACCAGATTAAACCAGTAGCTAATGTGACTTTGCAACCAGCCCACAGGCCTACTAGTCAACCCGGCGGTAAATAGAGTGATATTAGATTGTTTTAGCTTTATTAATTTGTTCTTTCTCATATAATTGTCATCCATTTGCAATGGCTAGCTCTAATGCTATCATCATTAAGCGCAAGAAATATACATTTATTTGCCAAAAGATACGTTTCTGGAGTCTTTATGAGTAATTAAACTGAACTAGATACATCAGTACATATTTTGCAATACGTGAATGGCCACTGTGCGTGTCTAACTGAATTATTATGTCTAATTCTGAGTGTGTCTGAGCCTGAATCAGGAGACTGTCAGATGGATGTGAGTTACGGTGGATGGATCCTGAGGTGAGTGATAAAACAGATAGTATAGATTAAGACACCTGTTTAGACAATTTTGAGCTACATTCTGTTGTTCTTATGTCATTTAGATATCTTGCATTCAGTCCATTCATTTGATAATTTTCCAAAATACAGGTCAGTGCACTTTCTATGTGCTCTTACATTAAACCAACAAGCATGACCACATCTGAACTGCTATTGGTAGGTATATTCCACATTGTTTGACACTGACAGTCTTATTTGACCTATTTTCATTCAGCAGAGTGTGTCTGAGTCACAGAGAGGTGATGGTCAGAGAGATGTGAGGGACAGTAGGGTGGATGTGGAAGTGAGTAAAAGATATATGTTAGAATAGTGGTGAGTGGTAAAAGAGATAAGTTAGAATACTTTAAACCTGTTACAGATGGTGCTCTACAAACATTCTCAGGTTTTACTCATGCAACACACCACTGAATGTTTGTGATGTTCATCATCACTTTTTGTTAGCCATTTAGATTTTGGAAAACTTTGTTAACTGTATGTTTCTTCACAGTGCTGTCAGTGACATCTATATTGGTATAAAATATGTGGAGGGGGTATGCCTAGGCTACAAGACAACTGGACAACTGTAATTTAATGTAATTTAAATATTTCTGATAATTTCTGAGTAATAAAGTAATGTGCCAAAATGCTGTCTGATAGAAATGCCTGGAGCTGAACCCCCACTGAGCCTCACTGCTGAGGATGAGCCTCTGTCAACCGACCCTGCTTCCGGGCCATCACATCTGACTGACAGGATTCAAACTGAGCTGGTTCGCAGATGACCAAGTAAGGGTGGGGGGGCGTTCGAAAGGACACTCGACCAGGGTGTAATTCAATGTAGAACCTCCACTGCGTAGCCTAGAGGAACATTAAATGAATACAAAATGGAAAGAACGGAAATGTTTTATGGAATTTATTTAGGTCAAAATATTAAATTAATAATTCACACATAACAAACATAAATCTTCCACATTACTACTCTACATTTCAGAAGCAGTTCCTTTCCACCACTTGTCATTGTGTGTAGTGCCTATACGCATGGTCATGATAGATAGATGTACAAAAAATCTCAATCAAACGTTCGAATTGATATATTCCACACTTTGTTTAGAAATTATCGTACGCATGGTTTACACACAGATTTGTGCTACGCACACTTGATAAATGAGCCCCCAGGCTTTGAAACTGCTTATAATTCTGGGGGGGTCCCTAAACATTGCATGACTTTATTCAATGATGAAATACATTTGTCTGGGAACCCCAAACCAAAAAGTATTTCAGGAACAAAATAGTAAATAATATATCGGGCACTATTCAATCATATCTTACCCAGAACCAGCGAATCGATGTGTCATACTTGCCATACAGTATAATTGCACAGAAGTTGGAATCATAATGATTTTATCATGTTACGTTACATGTGTGCGTTCCTAAAAATGATTGGATGAATAGATGGCGCTTAGATTTACATAAAAGCCCACCAGAAATATATTAGGCTTTGTGAAGCAAACAGCCTTCAAATAAATTTACCAGTGAAGTGCTTTACATCAATGCTTCTAAATGTAATTGAATGACAGTCGAAATGCATCACTCATCTATTCAGCAGAACAAATATAATATGCATTTATACATTATGGAGCTATCAACAACATTATTATTGTTTGTTGAACATATTCGCTTGAAGAACAGAATATTTCTCAATGCAATACACTACTACTCTAGTCAAATGATTTTGTTTAACACACTCTTCCTCCTAATGTTGTGTTGTGCAAATTAGACCAATAATATTAGAGGCTCACTATTCAGTTATGAATTTAATCCCCAGTGCAATGAAGCTAAAGAAAGCGATAGTCAAGTCCTTCATCACTAGAGTCCCTCAGGCCTAGTGTGGGGCTCAGATTACAGAGGTTTCCATGGGCTCAACAATAGCCCTGGCTAAAAATACCCTCATTAGAGGGTTTTCCACACACATACCCTCTACACACATGCAGACCCTTGCCCTGTGTGCACATATTTAGACTTGAATGTGGTCATATGACAATCACAGGATAGCCAAAACGAGATATCAGTTGTCAGGTAAGCCAGGCGCAATGCAAAAAAGTGCCCAAACCAAATTAAAATAGATTTATATAGCAGGTCTTTATTAAAATCAATATTGAATTAAACCAGTAATACTACAATATTTCAGAGATGTAGAGTAAAGATGTAGTAAAGTAAATAATGTACTGTATATATTAATATAGTGCATATATTAATGCACAGTATACACGGTTGTATTGGGGGCCTACAGACAAGGTTTGACTGAATGGTTAGGAGGTGAGAAGTCCCCTGGGTGATGGACAGCAGGGCCCAAGGAGAGGGAGGCATTATCAGCAGGGATTTCCTGATGTGTCATCTATTTCAGTGAGAACGTATGCAGATTGGGACCTGATAAACCTGAGGTCCTCAGGTGAGTGGACATGCCCTCACACATGAAAGCCCACATCACTTCCTGGTTGAATGAGCTGTGTGGAAAAACAGCAGACTTGGCACAGATGCCTAGCGGGAAGGCTTGCCACGATCTTATCTTCAACTATTTCGAACCTGTCGGGGGTTGCTGTGATAAGATACAGCTGGAGATACAGTAGGAAATCACAACACTGGGGACTCACGGAGGACAAGAGGGTTTAGTATACTATTATGGTCTGTATGTAATGGTGTTGGTCTGTGTGTTTGTGTAAGTGAGAGAGACAGAAAGAAACAGACGGACACCGGGAGGTACACAGAGAGGCACTAAACAACTTCACAGTAGGAAATCACAACACTGGGGACTTGGGGAGGACAAGAGGATTTAGTATACTATTATAGTCTGTATGTAATGGTGTAGGTCTGTGTGTTTGTGTAAGTGAGAGAGACAGAAAGAAACAGACAGACACCGGGAGGTACACAGAGAAGCACTAAACAACTTCACAGAGTTATTTAGAGCGAAGTCCATCAACAAATGACAGGTGCAAGCATATTCCCAAACAGACCTATTGGCTTTCCCTTCTCTGGAAGTCTGCTAAGTCCTCTTCAACTAGTACTTAATGGCCTCTTCAAATCTCACATACACAGACACATACATACGCCAATGAGCTTTCATGATGTAGGCCACCCATTTAATAATGTATTTTTAAAAGTATTTGTTTTGCATTAGATGGTTGTTTTGATCTACTGACAATGCCCTTTTTTAAAACATTTTACTAACTTTAGCACGCCAAACAATTGGCAACAGTGCCTCCTTCTCTTGTGAAGTGTGCCTTTGGAACAGTCTGAGGGCTGTTCAGACTGTTATGGCTTCTACAGCTGCATACCCTTTGTTCTACATTTTACTCACAATATAGTTATATATTATTATTATTGGTGCTTGTTATTGGTGCAGGCATGCCACCACAGGATGTCTGTCTTCTACAGCTGTTATTTTTTCCTTCTAGATTTTAGTGAAAGTATATTTATGTATTATTTTTATTATTATTTATTATTGGTGCAGCCAATAGCAGCCATGCCACCCCAGGACATCCATATCCAGCTTCTGTACGTGCAGGGTCATCTGAGATCGGCCACATTGATAGCTGAGGAAACTGGGTTTGCACAACCAAATAATTTCTGCACAAGCATTCAGAAGCCGTCTCAGGGCATCTCATCTGCATGCTCGACCTTCCTAGCCAGGGTCTGGGCCTGACAGTTCGGCATTGTATCTGACTTCAGTGGGCAAATTCTTTCTTTTGATGGCACCTGCTGGAGCTTTTCATGGATAAATTTGAACTACAGACAATGAACGCAATTGCATTTTAGCTTTGGCAACTTGAATGTACAGAGATCCTGTTGTGAAATCCTGAGGCCCCTTGTCATTCCATTCATCTACCATCTCCTCGTGTTTCACAATGAGAATTCATGTCGCAACGACCTGTACACAATTGCTGGAAGCAATGTCCTCTATACTCACCAGACGTGTCACCCCAGGGCCGTGCACGGACATTTTGGGGGGCATGGGCTCAAGTTAAAAAAGGGGCACCCTACACGCGCGTGCATGCGTGCATGCATAGACACACACACACACCCTTTCCAGTTGTCCATTATTCCCATTTTCCAATCTTGCCACAAATCCATTTATAATCACACTTATTTAGTTCAGTCTCATCGAACACACTATTCCTTTAAGAAAGCACCAATTTAACAAGTTTTCATTAAAGTAATATAATTCAGTCAGGCTGTGTTCAGTTGATCAGACCAATTTCTTACAAGTAGGCTTGTATATAAAAACTGCCTAAAGGTGACACGCGGTCAGATTACTCAGTAGTTAGGGAGTCAGACTTGTAAGTGATTCCTAACCCTGACTGCGCCAAATGTCGTTGTGTCCTAGAGCAAGGCACTTTACTCTATGTTGCTCAATGTGGATGTCCCTGTTTTCACTGTGAGTTGCTATGGATAAGAGCATATACTAAATTACTAAAATGTAAAACATAAAAAAAGGCCAACCATTTATTAATTTGGACTATTCTACTAACATCCTCATCTTAACAAGTGTTGTTGTTTTAACAATGCATTTGTATTCCTTAATTAAAACAGTGCAAAGACGTAAACATGACATTCTCAGTAATTTTACTCAGGGCTGTTAAAAGTAATCCTGTCCCCTATAAAGATATATATGTCTGGGCCCCCATCTTAAATATACTGATATTTATTGTCTTCGAATAACAGAACGTTTTTTGAAATTGTGTCTCGCTAACTAATTGAACACCTATACCAAGCTATTTCATCCAAAACTATATTGAACAAAGCTAGAAAAGCAATTTCAAAGTAGTTACTGAGTTACAGTTGATATAAATATCAGTCTGAGACAAAATAAAAGCACCTTACAAAAATCTCACTGATTTTATAGAACAGTTTATGTGGAAATTTGTGAAAATTATGTATTGAACAACAATAGAAATTCTATATTTACAATGTAGGCCCACTGTTACCTGGTGCATATGTATTCACATCATTAATAACACTAATGTAGGACGTCATTGAAACTGTTGCATTTTCTGTATATGTTTGATCAGTATAAAAATTAAATAAGTAAATACCTACATCATGCACCACTAACATGGCAGATTCGTATAGTATGTAAGTTAATAAACCAATATTTCAAATAACTAGTACAAAAACAGGATAATGAGCCACAAGAATGGTTTCATAAGTGTTGACCAGTCTCTCCTACTCATTTGCCTTACCTCTCTATCCTGGTTCATTCTCTTTTTTGTTGACTGCTACAGTGCTTTTATTCTGTCCTTCTGCACTACCTGCCTCTCACTGGCTGGCAGCACTTTCTGCAAAGGAGGATAGGCAAAGGCAGTGTTTATTAATGTGCACATTATGACAACTAAACCATCATTTGTAGCATATGGAATAATCTGATTCTGGAAAAGCCATGGGATTGACTGTTGGATAGCTATCCAATCTGTGTAATTTGCACTTAAATATTTAGTCACATTCACCACAAAACATATGTTTTGAATTATATACACCAATGTTAAGAGGAAGATCAGCTTTAAAACAATGTGTAACTTGAGTATCAACTCTTAATATTGAGCTCAGTAGAGCCAGTTAATGAAGATAGCTAACCGGATCAGCTGAGAAAAGGCCACCGTTCGTTGATCATTCTCAGCGCGATGTACAGTACACAGCATACATCTGCGTGTCGCAAACTAAGTTCTCCTGTTCAATATTTTACAAAAGTCAAACTCAAATGCAGTTACGGAGTTTTTGACCAGCGAATGTGTGCAAATGTGCATTTTGTCCGTCATTAAAACGGCGCCGGTGTAACACTGGCGGCATCACATTACATTTTCATCAACAGGGTACAAATACAAACTAGTTTGTTGTAGCTATAGGGGCACTCAGTTTTTCATGTTGTAAAATACATTTGGCCAAAATCTCATTTTATAAAAGATGAAATGCTACTGTATGCACAGGCTATTTATGTTCAGGCTATGAATTGGCCATAGGAAATGATATACCTCTCTCTCAGCTCCCACATGTCTCAGTCAGGCATCAAATACATAAATAATTGCCTTTATAGACATAGTGTTTAGTACTTATTCAAACAACAAGACCTTTTTACCCTTGCAAAACTTCGTTCAGCTCCTGTCTGCTGTGCGGCTGCTGCGGAACTTCAGTGCATTTAGTTAATATATAGGGGGCGGAGTGATCAGGTTTACTGACAGTTTGCGAACAAGTTTTACACAAGCTCTTTTTAAGAACTTTAAATAGTTGTAAAACAGACAAACAGACGTAAAGGGTGACCAATAGCATTGATTTATTGAAAATGTTAAAAAACACCACCACTAAAAAAGGGCACTTTTGAGTGTAAGGGCAAAAAGGGCATGTGCTTTGCACAGGTTGAGCCCTATCTGTGCACGTGCCTGTGTCACCCATTGAACATGTTTGAGATGTGCTGGACAGCATACACATTCCAGTTCCTGTCAATATCCAGCTTGAACTGGAACGTGTGCGTTGGGGTTAGGGTCATTATAATGCATTGTTTTGTTTGATACTACTCACATAAATTGATCAGGAGACACAGGCCACACTAAACAGCGGGAAATGCAGTTGCATTTTGTTGTACTGCATAGGGCCAACAGGGTAAAAGTGGTCACACTGGATACTGACATCAAGCCCCTAAATTAATTTTAAGATGTCTGTGACCAACAGATGATTTCTTGACTTATACATCACAAATGTGTAAGAAATGTATGGCACGTTTTATTAATGTCTTATGACAAACCACTTACATACAGTAAAATCTACCAGTGTCTTTATCTGTAAGCTTCTCTATGGGACAGCCAGTTGGTTTAGATGTCTTCTCTTTCTGCCTGCTATTATATGTTAATGTAACAATCCATGTTGTAAAGGTGCATGCATGGAGCAATGGAGACACTTGCAAAGGAGTTGAAGAATAAACCAAACGATGGTTAATGAAAGTAAAGCAGCCTTGATGGGCAAAACATAAAGTTCATAGTAACACATCAACACAGATAATAACATTGAACAATGACTGACAAACGAATCAAATACACACAGGGAATACATACTAGATCAGGAGTGGCCAATGATTTTCACTTGAGGGCCACATTGAGTTTTTTCATAGCTATGTATGAGTTTTTGGGTCCAACTTGCACAGCTCGGATGCTGGCAATGAAACATGCTCAGCGAAAACCAGTGCTTCGTTTCAACTTAGATCTTTGTTCATTAGGCTACATTTGCCCACAGGATAGTTGTGAAACTCAGCAGTAGTAACGATGATTATACGTGTAGCCTACAGAAAATAATTGTTTATACTTTAGTTTTGCAACACCATTTCGTTGTTTGACTTCTCAATCACCACTGTTTGGTTTCAAGATAATTTCCTACTCGCAGACACCTGTGAAGCAAGGCAACAGCCATATAAAGTCATTTGAGTAAAAAAAATTGAAATATAATGACATTTAATTAATTTAAAATGATACTAAATGAAACCAGCTGCAGATGATGATGACATAATAACAGTCATGTGGATGAAAAGTCCAGGGGCCTCATGTATAAACATTGCGTACGCATGAAAAGGCGCATATGTGATGTATGAAAATGTATTTGACGGGAGAATGTGCGGGCCGACACGCATACCTTTGAGCAGACGTGAGAATGTGCAGGCCATCCACAAAGTCTTGTCTGTCTCTGTAACGTGGCAGTCATTTTTTATTTTTATTTATTTATAGAGATTTAAACAGAATAAAGAACAGTAAAAATACTGTGTTCTGCAATATATCAATACATTTCTACAATTTTAACAATTTCAATCCCCCCAAACACAATCCCCGTCCCCCACCACCACCCCCCCTTACCAATCCTGAATCGCCCACCTCCCCCAAGCCCCCACCCCACGCAGAGCACCCAGACAAACCAACAACACACTAACATACATAAAAACACATAAAGGAACAAAAATAAATTACACTTGGTGGACTAGGAGCATTATATGATCTAACTATGATCTGAGGGGAGTCCTTGCAAGCTATTATAATAGGAAATAAACGTCTGCCATTTTTCTAGGAATTTTGATTGTGATCCCCTCATGGAATACCTAATTTTCTCAAGTTTTAAAAATGACAAGACATCACATAGCCACTGAGAGGCTAA
>JACXGM010006400.1:0-32861 GCA_016801145.1 Umbra pygmaea | reverse complement strand
TCCTCCCCCCCTTCTACCCTCTCTTACTGACTGGACAAATTTATAATTTTTTGGGCTTGCCTCAATGAGTGTTGGATTGCTGTTTTCATCTAACCAGGTTTCTGTTAAAAACAAGAAGTGAAGTTTATGGTTGACAATGAGATCATTGATTAAGAAAGATTTGTTTGTTAGTGATCTAATATTTAGTAGTGCTAATTTACTTAGAGCACCTGGTATTCAAAGGCGGTCTCCCATCCAACTACTAACCAGGCCCAACCCTGCTTAGCTTCCAAGATCTGACGAGATTGGGCGTACTCAGGGTGGTATGGCCGTAAGGTGGCACTGGGGCTAGAGGCCGGTGGCTACTATACCAACAGTGACAACGAGACAAACACAGACGGCTGTCTTCATTCTGAGGTAAAGGAAGTTTTGGAAAGGACAACAGTGAACGACATCATGGCAGATCGTACAAGGAAATGCCTGGTGTGGGACATCAGAAATGACCTGATCACACTGCCTGCTGATGAACTGTTTCGTATCGCCAAGGTCATCGGGCCAGTACAAGGTAAAAATTTATTTGAACTTGACCTGGAAGACAGTGAGGGTTGTTTCAAGTACATCGATGCCTTCATGTCAAGTGAACCTCTGCTCGAGACTGAGGACCAAGGTATGAGTGAACTGTTGTCATTGCAAGAGACTGTAAAATCAGCAAAACAAAGTTGCACTGCTGTATGTACATCTGATGTTGATACAGACACCCACCTTACACATGAGTTACATCCACCCACCACTGATAGCACTTATCTGACATCACATGTTGCATCTAACTCTGGGAGTGTAAAGGGGGCTGTAAATGAAACACACACAGACATGCATAAAATGCTTGCAGAATACGAAGAAATTGGCAGGAAAATGCGACAGTACATGACACCTATCCAGAACACTAACTTGACTCACACTGTAGCACAGGGAGACGCCACTATAGCACACATGTCCTAGACTGAACACCCCAAAAATGTAGCTCATTACTTCACATACCCTATGGGGGGGTTTAAGTATATCCAGCCCTGTGAGTATAAGATACATGGAGGCCAGATTAGAGAACTCGTCAGACATCACGTTCAACAATGTCTGCAGGCAGATAGACAGCGGCCTAAAAGAGAACTTCAGAGATGTAGAGGTTGTTAGAGGGGTGCTGCGAATGATCAAGCCAGGCAGTTTTAAAGATATGCTGATGAACAAAGATGACATGAATGTAGCTGAGCTAAAGGTGTTCCTTCAATCACACTTGGGGGATCGAAATGGCACAGAGCTGTTCCAGGAACTGATGTGCACCAAGCAGAGTGAACACGAAACCCCTCAGCAGTTCATTTACAGAGTCATGGGGTTGAAAAAAAAATACTCTTTGCGGCAAAACAAGCTGATTCAGACAGGAAGTATAGTGCAGCTACTGTGCAGGATGTGTTCTTACACACTGTTTACCAGGGTCTAAGCCACCAGTGTAAAGATATTCGCAGTGAGCTGAAACCCTTGCTAGCCGACTGTGATGTAACTGACAATGCTATCCTCAGGCATGTTATGAAAATCACAAGTGACGAGAATGAGAGGCTGCGCCAGTTGGGCCCATCAACCAGAGCAAACCATCCATGTCTAATAGTGCCCAAGTTAGCGATGAAACTGGTGGGGATGTGAAAGCTACAAAAGGGCTTACTGCGCAAAAAGAGCAAAATGATCAGATCAAGCTTCTTACTGCCAGGATTGAGGCTCTAACCAGCATGGTAGACACTACACAACCATCCTCTCGTCGGGTAAGCCGCTGGCGCTGCTGTCCACGGTGTGCGGACGAAGGGCGACAGGACTGTACACACTGTTTCATTTGTGTTGAGAATGGGCACCAGGCAGTGGGGTGCCTACGACGAACTCAGCGACAGGGAAACGGAAACCAGCCACTGCAAAGTGGCAACCAGTGACCGCACAGCAAATGCCTCATCCAGATGTTGCTCCCCCAATGCCAGCCAGGACTAGGGAGAGAGAAGTGCTGGAACAGGAACACAAGCACCTAAGACAAACAAACAAATTTATAAATAGGGTGAGGTCCAGGAGTCAAGGGGCAAGTGTTCTAGTCCCCTGGGAGACCAAAAATGACAACATAATCAAACTGATCGGAAGCAAGGCGCTGACCCAGTGCAACTTGAATGGCTTGACAGTGAAGGCATTACTCGCCACAGGTGCCCAAGTCAGCATGGTGGACCGTGAGTGGAAAGATAAATATCTGCCAAGTGTTGAGGTGAGGCCACTTCGGGAACTTCTTGGGTGTCAAGAAGATCTGAAAGTCTATGCTGTAAATGGAGATCTTATTCCAATTGATGGCTGGGCGGTCATCACAGTCAACCTGCTAGGAAATGAGGACCCAAGCCTATCTATTAATGTCCCATTCCTGGTGAGTAAGATGCCAATTGAGAGACCACTCCTGGGTTTCAACTTAGTAGAAGAACTGATTCAGGGGCAGTCTGAACAGTTGATGCCAACACTTACCTCAATACTGGCCGGAGCCATTGATATCCCTCGCGAAAAGGCACAAACTCTAGTCAAGGTGATCCAAGCTGCTGAAGAAGATAACAAAAACGAGCACTTGAAGGTTGGTCCCAGAGGGGTAGTTATCCAGGCAGGACAGGTGACTTGGGTGAAGTTCAGAATTTCTTTGAAGATGGCACAGTCTGGCACAGTGGTCTTGTTTGAGCCTCATGAAAACAGTGACCAGTTAAGGTTCCTGGACATTGGAGAGAAGCTTTTAGAAATACAACTCCAAAGTGACCCTTGTGTTTCCATACCCATCGGAAATAGCACAGTGGGTGATGTGACCCTGCCACGTGGTACAGTAATTGGAACAGTACAGCAGATTGAGAGGATATTAGTGGAGCCGGGTAAAACAAGTGAGCCAAGGCAGACGATGATCCAAGCTTTGACTACTCGAGAGGATGAGATGAAAACATCATTGTGGCATCCACCTGTCAACCTGGACCACCTGGAGGAGGGCCAACAAGAGATTGTAAAAACAATGTTGTATGAGGAGTCTGGTGCCTTCAGCAGAGATGACAATGACATTGGTTGCATACCCAGCTTACAGATGCCAATTCCACTCAAGGATGACATCCCAGTTCAGAGGGCGTACTCATCAATACCAAAACCCTTGTTTGATGAGGTGAAGAGATACATACAGGATCTCCTAGCAAAAGGATGGATAGTCAAATCAAAGTCACCATACGCCGCTCCAGTAGTCTGTGTCCGCAAGAAGGATGGCAAGCTGAGACTCTGTGTTGAGTACCGTCTCCTGAACAGGAAAACTATTCCTGACCGTCACCCATTACCTAGGATACAGGATCTAATTGACAATCTTGGGGGATACTCCTGGTTCAGCATTCTTGACCAAGGCAAAGCGTACCACCAGTTATACATCGCAGAGGGATCCAGACACATGACAGCATTCATTACACCCTGGGGGCTGTATGAGTGGGTCCGAATCCCCTTTGGGTTGTCCAATGCGCCTGCTGCCTTCCAACGCAGTATGGAGGAAATGCTTGACTCGCTCAGGGATGAGTGCTGCATCCCATATCTGGATGACGTGTTATGTTATGCAAGGTCCTTTGAAGAGCATGTTGAGAGCATCCGTAGGGTGTTGAGGGCCCTCCAGCATCACGGTGTAAAGCTGAAACCTGAAAAGTGTGAAATGTTCCGGAGTGAAATCAGGTACGTCGGAAGGCTAGTGTCAGTGGAAGGAGTGTGGATAGATCCTAAGGACCTGGAGGCTGTCCGATCCTTAACAACCAGGACTCCCCAGACGGTAGGTGATGTGCGAAGGCTTCTTGGGTTCCTCAGCTACTACCGTGCCTTCATTCAAGACTTTTCAAGGACAGCCAAACCCTTGTATGAACTGCTGCAGGCAAAGCCTGGAACAACAAGGGATACTCACAGCAGGAAGAAAGCTAGAGGCCCACAAGTCCCCTCCAGATCTCCAGTAGAATGGACCAGGGGCCACCAACAGATCCTGGAGGAACTAATTGGTATGTTAGCAAGCCCACCTGTACTAGCATATCCTGACTTCAACTTACCCTTCACACTCCATACTGATGCATCTGAAAGGGGACTAGGGGCTATCCTCTACCAGCGACAAGACGGGAAGTTGAGAGTAATTGGATATGGATCCAGGACATTGACAATGACGGAGAGGAATTACAGATTACACAGTGGTAAACATGAGTTCCTGGCATTGAAGTGGGCGGTGTGTGAGAAGTTCCGAGACTACCTGTTCTACGCACCACACTTTACAGTGTACACTGATAACAACCCTCTGACATATGCGATTAGCACGGCAAAGCTCAACGCAGTAGGTCATCGGTGGGTCGGGGAGCTGTCTGACTACCGGTTTGATGTCAAATATCGGCCAGGGAAGGTTAACATCGACGCAGACACCTTGTCTCGTCTTCCTCTGGACATTGAAGAATACACATCAGAGTGCACAGAAGGGCTACCCTTTGGGGCAATACAAGCAGCATGGGACGGCAGTCATGCGTAGAAGACAAAGGACGTGGCCTGGGTCGCTGCCCTGTATATGTCTACTGGGGAGGATGAACAATGTAAACCCACCACCTGGTTGCCAACAATAGGACAGGATGAATTGATTCAAGCTCAGAAAGAAGATTCTGTAATCTCTCAAGTGAGACAATAGAACGAGGGTGGTGTCACCCCAACGGACGAGATGAGGGGAGTTTTGACAGGAACCAACAAAAAAATCTTGTTTGAGTGGAATAAGCTACATCTTGAGGGGGGACTCTTATATCGAAGGACGAGGGAGAGAAAACAGCTTGTCTTACCGAGCAAATACAAAAAGCTTGCACTTGAGCATCTCCATGACAAGATGGGACACGTGGGTACAGAGCGAGTACTGAGTCTGGTGAGGCAACGGTTCTACTGGCCATACATGAAAGCTGAAGTGGAAGAGTATGTGACCAGGAAGTGCCCATGTATAAAACAGAAGAAACCGACTGTACATGTTCGAGCGCCCATGGGTAGCATCACAACACACTCACCTATGGAGCTGGTCTGCATTGACTACCTGCACGTGGAGCCGAGCCGTGGAGGATATGAATATATCTGGGTCATCATGGACCACTTCACAAGATTTGCCCAAGCCTACCCAACCAAGAACAAGTCAGGACGGACTGTAGCTGAGCGCTTGTTCCAAGATTACATTCTGCGCTTTGGATATCCGGCCAAGTTACATCACGACCAGGGCCGTGATGAGAATTAACTTTTTCGCACTCTCCAACAGTTCGCTGGAATCGGCAGATCTCGAACATCGCCATATCACCCTCAAGGAAACCCGGTCGAGAGATTAAATCGGACTCTACTACAGATGATGAGAACACTGGCAGACAAAGAAAAAGAAAGGTGGAAGGAGCATTTACCTCAAATTGTGCATGCTTACAACTGCACGCGACATGAGTCCACTGGATATTCTCCCTTTTATCTGTTATATGGCGGCATCCTCACCTTCCAGTGGACCTGATCTTTGGCCTGATGGAGCCAACGGACGGAGTCACTCCAAAGGGATATGCAAATCAGTGGGTGGCGCGGATGGCTGAGGCATACAAGATTGCTGAAGGAAACAGTCGGCAAGCAAGTGCCAGAGGGAAGGCCCAATATGACCGAAAGGCGAGAGGAGTAGTACTGAAAGTGGGAGACCGAGTGCTCGTCGGAAACCTTGGAGAACGAGGGGTTCCAGGGAAGTTACGATCCTACTGGGAAAAGGTGATTTACGTGATGAAGGGGCAGGTGTCTGACAACCCAGTTTATGTATTCGCCCCTGAAAATGGGGACAATAAGAAAACTAGGACACTACACCGCAATCTACTACTACTGGTGAATGTCTTACCTGTGGAGGCTCCCACAATGACATTCCGATCAACGAAACGTGAAAGCCAAAAGACAAAATTTCAGACACCCAATGAAGAAAACATCAGTGACAGTGACATAATGGACTCCGATGAAGAAAGTACTGGAGGGGGATACTGGTTCCGGAACCCAGTTAGCTGGACAGAACCAATAAATAGCCATCTACCTGAGCGAGCACCTGTAAGAGAAGAGTACAATCAAACTCAAAGAAGGGAAGTATCAAGGATACTGGAAGACTCACCAGAAAGAGAACCAAATACTTACCTGGCACCACCTGTGGAGAAAGATGTGGATGAGGAGAGGGAAACAGCTGCTTGTGTTGAGCCAGAGGGAGTAGCAAGAGAGGCTGAAAGTCGAAGTGTAGGGATGATGTTGCGGTCAGGAGGTCTACAAGGGAGAAAAGGCCATGACAGATTTACACTTATGCTGCATTAGGTCAACCTGTGATACAGCCATACCCGACACTTAATGCAGTAACAGCTCATACGGTCACACATGTACATGTCTGGGGTATAAATAGTTATTTACCACAAATTGGTTATCCCAATTCATACACTCCCCACACATACATACCTTACAATTTCACTGTGCCTGTGTGTTGATTACATATATGGGAGGTAAGAGGTTGACCACTGGAGCTTTTCTTATTTTGTCAGGGAGAGTGTGATACACACAAAGTATGAACACAATTGTGTTTTATTACTTCTCTGAATATGTATATTGTTTGATAAAAGGATTTCATTTTTTTTGTTATGTTGTGTCGAAATGTATATTAACAAATATACATTTACATTTATATGGACGGAAAAAAAGAACTCTTATTTTGGAGAGTCGCAAACAGAACAGTGAACTGCGCATGCTCCTGCATATCTGCAGAGGAGCTGTGAAAGAGCAGACGCGACTCTCCTGTTCTTTTAATTTTATGCTGTTTTACAGATAACAGTAATCTGTCAGCTGGGTCTCCTGAGCCGGGGCCTGCAACATATACCACCATTAAGGCATTTACGGGGCAAGTTAAAAAACGTGCTTTAGACATATTTGAAATGTCATTACTAGTCCATATCCCTGTGCAGTGACTCCTCATAGTGAACACAGCAAATTTGAACAAATAAGTCTGTGTACATACCTCTGTTTATTTACCATTTTCCAGTGAAGTCCACACTAATCAATTGTTGAAGTCATACACTACAATAATCCAAAACATATTTTTTCCATTAAAATAACGATTTGCCATGGGTATGTCCATAAAATACTTTCACAACATTGATTGGCTGTAACCTGACACTTGCCTTCACAGCTCCCAACAGTTCAATAGTTCAAGAGTTATCGCACATGAGCATAGGTAACTAAGCAACAGTGAAGACTCTTTGGGTTGCCAAAGAAGTGCTGTCAGGTTACCTGGTCGACTTTCTACATTATATTGACATAACCACGGCAAATACATTTTAGAATATTGCATTGTATGACTTCGACAATTGACTAGTGTGGACTTCACTGGAAAATGGTAAATAAACAGAGGTATGTACACAGACTTATTTGTTCAAATTTGCTGTGTTGACTATAAGGAATCACTGCACATGGATATGGATTAGTAATGACATTTCAAACATGTTTTAACTTGCCACGTAATGGTTGTATACTGGAGCAAAAGCTAAACACGATTTTGGCAATACAGATTGTTTGAGTTATTAACGCTACTGACAGAACTTCAGATATGCAAACAACAGAGCTATGTTTTGAAATCGCCTGGAATTCTCCTTTACCACATACTCAGATGCCAATAGATTGCTTTATTTTACCATAGCCTAATGATCATAAATGACATATATTACCAATAAGCCAGCCATCCTGCACAGCATCCTGCATAGGGTTGGGTACCGTTCGCATTTGAACCAATACCAGTACCAATACCAATACCTTGAATTCGATACCGATACCCAACGGTAATTATTTTGGTAGTTAGAAAATCTAAAGAGATGTGGCTAAAGGTGGCAGCACATAAAATACACATATGTTTATACATTAAAATCTGATTGCTTCATTGACTACATTTATGCTTGATGTTGGCTAGTTAGCTAAGCTGATACACAGCCGAATACTGTTATGATGATGAACGTTAAATAACATGAGTCGTCGACATGTCCTAAGCTGTGTGAAATTACGCTATTAAAATGGTTATGATAATGATGCTATAATGATAAAGTAATGAAAAAGCCCACTTATCTCCAACAACAATTTATCCAACTACTGTAGGTATTATTTAGAAAAAGCCCACTTATCTCCAACAACAATTTATCCAACTACTGTAGGTATTATTTTACCTGAACATGACAATGAATTTGATGTTATGCTGGCTCCCCTGAAGTTTTGTCCTTGGAGGGCTCAACGTCTTCGGAGCTAACATTGATAGCTGCGGGCAATTTTTTAAAGTTTCTATTTGCATATCACGTCGCAAATATTACAACGAGAGAAGGTGTTTCCTTAGGTTTGACGTGTTGCCATGCTAGCTTTCTATATCACATAGCAAATTTTACAACGAGTGTTGTCTCTGGCTGTATCAATTCTAGATAAGTGTAGCCATACTTCTGACCGCTTCAGCTCCAATATCATCCAACTGCAGCCACAAATGGGCGTTCTCGTGCTGGTGGGGGTTCCCGTATTCGTAAACTTGAATGCCCCGGAACACATTCCATAGCGGTCTAATTAATTATATTACAACCATGATTACAACATTCACGGTTAATGTTAGGCATGAGGTTACTAACCAACGCACTCACAGCATTTCGTAATATATAGTAATTTGTCACGCAATTTTAATCTGTTGATTCGTGTACATGGACACGATTTTCTTGTTTTTTTCCGTGTTTTTAGCACATTTCCTTTTCGTGTCTCTCAGCACGTTTCAAAATGAATATATTTAAATTGGAAGCATCATGACGTAGGATTTCAGTAAAACGTGTTCTTCTAATATGTTTTAGATGGGTTTAACAGCAAGGTTTAATTCAGAGTGGTTAGGGTAAGGGCTTGGGTAAGGCTTATGATTCATTTAATGACTGAAAGTAAAGATCGTATTTTAGATGGGCTTAATAGCAAGGTTTTGGAGTGGTTAAGGTTAGGGTAAGGGTTTGGTAAGGCTTATGGTTAATGTAAAGATACAAAGTAAAAATCGCCTGTCTGCATGACGCTGCAATGGAGAACAAAACGCAATTGACAAGCTGCAAATGTGAGGTAATCTTGCGAGAGATTCGCTCTCAGGTACCGAAATGTGGCACCGATTGATTTTACATGGACCAATACTTGGTAATACCGACGTGATTCGGTCAGTAACTGTAAAAGTACAGGGGTCTGTAACCATCCCTAATCCTGCACAGCCTGAATACACGCACTTTCCGGAATCTCCTATTTCCATTGTCTTTTAGCAGTGCCAGAGCAGCCATTGCGCATCAAGTATAGCATCATCTTTTACGTGTCCTATAGGCTACACCTAATTTCCCACATCTTGTTCACTTATTTACACATAGTCCACGGGATCAATTGAGCATCACACTTGAGTCATTTTGCCCACCTGTTACTGCGTTTCATCCTTGGGAGGTGGATCCATGCATCGTGCCTGCTGTGCGTAATGAATGAGCCAGAGTCAGGCTCACAGAGACAATTGCAGTTTCCCATGCCAATCTTGCAGTTGCACAGCACAGCGAGTATATATTTAATATGTGGTTAATAATCCATGCTGTGTGCAATATTAACCATATACAGAGGGTGACATGCATTTCCTGAGTGATTTTGTCATTTGTTTGACACCCTCAAGTTTAACAGAAATTAATATGGACCCATATGTATATTTATGTATAGGTCTGTATTATCTGAGTCTTTTGTGTTCTGCTTATATATTATCAAGTGCTAGGCATGTTTATTATGTCCTGTTGCTTTAAGTTCACATTGTATTATAGAGCTGTGGCACCACCACCCCGAAACACCAGAAGCTGTGGATAGGTATCCGCTCATGCTGCGTAACAGACACAATTTTTAGCCCGTAAGTTACCACTTCAAATCACGACTTGGTCGCCTTCCAGGAAAAGTCACGACAATAACAATGGCCGACCTCTGCTTAACTAGGTTTGCCACCTTTGATTTGTAAAAAAACCGGGACACTTAGATGAAATTTGTTTTTGTTTTGTTTTTGGGGGGGGATCAACCCATATTTGCAAATATACTGTGTTACCAGTTGTAGGACTCACTATTGCCTCTCTTACCTATATTTTTCCTAACGTAGATGCACTCCCTGACGTAGATGCTCTTCCTGACGTAGATGCTCTCCCTGACGTAGATGCTCTCCCTGACGTAGATGCTCTCCCTGACGTAGATGCACTCCCTGACGTAGATGCACTCCCTGACATAGATGCTCTCCCTGACATAGATGCTCTCCCTGACATAGATGCTCTCCCTGACGTAGATGCTCTCCCTGACGTAGATGCTCTCCCTGACGTAGATGCACTCCCTGACGTAGATGCTCTCCCTGACATAGATGCTCTCCCTGACGTAGATGCACTCCCTGATGTAGATGCACTTACTCTTGACTTTCTACATTAAATACATACATTGAATACACTTTTATATTATATATAAACGATAAGCTACTCTTTAGCAATTAAAATGTATTGTAATAGATTATAAACAACTTTGGGCAACCTAAGACTGACATTTCTCACCTATTTTTCAATGTGTATTTCTCATCCCTTTTTGCTGGCTGCAGAAGTCCCGGCTGTCCCTCAATGAATGCTTTAAACTGTAAATCGTTTTTTCTTTGACACTGGTGGCTCATCCGATTTTGTTGTGTTATCATCCTCGTCAGTCTCTCCCCCCATTTCACAAAACTGAGTAAATAGAAAGTTTTAAAAAGCTAGCTAGCAACTGAACTCACACTGTTAAATCCTGGATGTGTGGATGCGCGGGTGCAGCCGACCGACAGCACAGGCAGTTGCTAGGCGACAAGTTGAGCTTTGTATTTCTGCTTTCAATCAAATAAAAGTAAATGGCTGGCATTGGCCAATCCACTGTTTTACCTGTTTTTACCCGTTTACGGACACAGGATTGGATGTACACAATCATAAAGAAAACACAGTAACAGTAAAAGGAAACGGTTTAATTTGAAACCAGGAAATTCTACTTTAGAAGTACATTTTCACCAAAAAATGGGACAATTCGTGTCCCGGGAAAGAATATACATTTTCCGGGAATGTCGCTTAAGAAAGAGAATAATCCCTGGAAAACCGTGACGGTGGTAACCCTATGCTTAACGTTAACATTAGCTAGCAGCTACATAACGTTGACGTTAGCTAGCGCTAGCTGATACTAGCAATTTCTGCAACCTATTTTGGGCTTCATTTAATAAACACAACCTGTAGTAGTACACAATCGTATGTGTATTATTTTGATTACAATGTGCAGAATTATTTTACGTTGCCTATGTATGTCTATATATTTCTATTTCACACCGTTAACCACCGGTGTATGTAAAGCATCAAAAGCGGTCGCCATTGTTGTTTGTGTGTGTGTTACATCAAAAACTGTAACTGGGAGTACAATGATCTGGTACGAGTTCACAAGTAGTAAGTTACGGGTTTGACTACCGTTCACAGGTAAAATGTTGTGAAAACACGAGTTAGGGGTTGCCTGGAATGCAGCATTCGTCACTCTAGCCCAGTACTTCTGTATTCTGATAGCTGATTACGTGCAGCTGTTGTCAATTAAAATTCCTACTTAGTCTCTAGTGATTCAGGGGTGTGGTGCTGTATATTGTTGTTTGTTAAGTTGGTTGCTGATGTCCAGAAGTGAAGTACATACTCTCCTGTAAGTAATGGTTGCCATGTACTGTATGTGTAGCTTGAGGTTTAGGCAAACGTTATATGTATAAATATATATTTGTTTTAAGCGTTCTATGCCGTGTTCAAGAGCATAGTATGCTGTTTATATATATACCTGTATTTGTATGTTTCTTGCTACCTGCTGCCATTCTTGTATGAGTGTACTTTCCTGGATTAAGTCTTAATTAAATTACAAAACAGTATACTCTCGCCTGGTCTTTCTTCCTCACACTACACCAACCGTAACAAATTGACCTTGTTAATACTTAATATATAAATCTCTGACTCCATATTTTTTAATTGTAAGTGTGCAAGTTATATGCTAATGCCCACAATACGCTTGGCTTGACGATGGATAGGTAACTAGGCTATTGTCACAAACAGCACACTGTAATTCACTGTGGACAGAGCTTGTCCTGGGTCGTTGAAATCTTGTCTAACAGCGGCAATTACAATTCAACTTTGGATTGGGTAGGCTGGTCAGAAATGTGACTCTCTATGCTGAACTAAGTTACCTTCTTCAGATGCTTGTCGTGTGTGAGTGTGTGTGTTTAAGAGAAGACTCTAGGTGCAGGCGGATAATAGGCCTGCCTCCACCGGAGATAGACTGGGGAATACACTGTGTGCACAATTACTAGGCAAGCTAGTATTTTGGCCATAGCATTATTATTATGCACACTTTTGTCTCTCCAGAAAGCTAAACTCACTCAGTTGCCTATTAAAGATGCATTTTACAGTGTAACTCCATATCCATCGAGCGCAAAGGCCCCAAAAAATAACAGATGCCATTGTATACTTTTTAGCCAAAGATATGTGCCCCATTAGCACAGTTGGGAACGACAGCTCTAAAATTTTGTTGCATACTTTGGACATGCGTTATAATTTGCCATCTCGCCACCATTTTACCAGAGTTGCTCTGCATGCTTTATATGACAAATGCTGTGCAGAAGTGGCTGATGAGGTGACAAAGGCAGAGTACTGATCTATGGTCTACAGTAGGCCTATTTTTATATATTACAGTAATAGCAGGTGATTGCGGCAGCTCCTTGAGTACAGCAATGCAGGTACTCTGTTTGTTAGTTAACTTATCAGCTTTGTTTGTGATTCTTGTTTAGGATATTTAATTTGTGTCCTTGCAGCGTTGTTTACTAAAACATATTTCTTCAGTATTAGATTGCGCATCTCTCAGTACCTCAAAGCAACGAAAATAACAACCCACTATCATTGAGCAGTTAATCACATTCTCGTTCTGTGTTTCATTAGCGCAAGTGTAGTGTATAGACACGTATTACTTTTGAAATATTATTGTACTGACTGAAGAGCCAGGCTTCATGGAGTTACTTGTATTCAGTAGTTTCTATGGCAAAATAGAAATTAAGATACGTTTAGTGTTAATTTATTTAATATAATAAATATAAATAACTTATTTTCAAATATAATTGAAAGACATTGCTGTCTAATCAAACTATAAGTACTCCTTAAATCTGTTGCTCCCGACATCAGAATTTTTTTACTGTTTTTCAAATAAAAAAATGCAAATTTCTAAAGTCAATGAGAAATGGTTTTAAATAATCGTGATTTCAATATTGACTAAAATAATCGTGATTATGATTTTTTCCATAATCGAGCAGCCCTAGTACACATAGATAGTCTACAAAGAAAGCCAAGACCTCACTTTTATTTTCCTAACTATTGTCTTAAGCTGTGTTGTAGATAAAGGAGGGAGACCGGAGGCAGTAGATTTAGTTGATAGAAATCATAGTTTGTTTAATTGACAATCCAGAAACATACAGTATGTAGTTGCAGGTAACCAGCTAAAGCGAGAGCACAATGAGTATACCCATGTAGCCTACGTGCTCTTAACAGCGGGATGGACACTGACAGCTAAACATAAAGGTACAGAGTGTACGCATAACTTCCAAACTTCAGAACAACTTCTCACAACTTACTTCCATGTAGTTCCTGGATAGCTTTCAACACAAAGTAACTATATATTGCCCGTAACACAAATCAATGACCGACACTTCTCTCTAGTCTGGGCAGCCTATATCCTATATATTGTAAACATAACTCACTAATACAACACAGCTCAACGTAACCATTAATCAACAGATCTACATTATACCAGCCTAACCTAACCTAAACCCTATCCTTAGCAAATGCCCAAACTAGAGAGAGGTGTCACAAACACTTAAAGGGACAAGTGTCACAAAAGAGGTGTCACAAACACTTCATTTAGAGGGGAACTGAAACACCATACAATGCACTGAAATAACACAAAAGTACTAATACATATAAATGAGTCCAGTCTTTAGTCCATGTACGCCTGCCCAAATGGGCTCCGTATTACAGTATCCCCCCCAAAAGGCCGCCACTACGAGGTGGCCAGACCAAAGGGGAGGGCGGGAGGGCCGATGCAGGCCAGCCAGCCACCTCAGGATGGGACAGGCTAGGCAGGGGGCCATGGAACAGGCTGGGCAGAAGGCCCTAGTTTCAGCTGTGCAGGGGGCCCTGGTTTTAGCTGTGCAGGGGGCCCTGATTTTAGCTGTGCAGGGGGCCCTGGTTTTAGCTGTGCAGGTGGCCCTGGTTTAAGCGGTGCAGGGGGCCCTGGTTTTAGCTGTGCAGGGGCCCCTGATTTTAGCTGTGCAGGGGCCCTGGTTTTAGCTGTGCAGGTGGCCCTGGTTTAAGCGGTGCAGGGGGCCCTGGTTTAAGTGGTGCAGGGGGCCCTGGTTTCAGCTGTGCAGGGAGCCCTGTTTCAGCTGTGCAGGGGGCCTTGGTTTCAGCTGGGCAGGGGGTCCTGCTTTCAGGAAAACAGGGGACCCTGGTTTTAGCGGCTCAGGGGGGCCTGTTTTCAGCAGTGCAGGGGGCCCTGGTTCCAGCTGTGCATGGGGCCTTGGTTCCAGCAGTGTAGAGGGCCTTGGTTCCAGTGGTGTGGTTAGCCTGGAAAGCTCTGATGCAGAGGGGGGCCCTGTAGACTCCACCGCTGAGTCGTACCAAAACTCTAGTGGCGGAGGCAAAAACAGGCCCTCCAGGTCCATGGCCGCCGGGGGCTCTGGAGGCGGCTGAACAGGGGCCTGGAGGTGAGCTGGGGCCTGGAGTTGAGCTGGCTGAGCTGGGGCCTTGCCGTGGTGAGCCGGCTGAACAGGGGCCTTGTGTGACCGCTTCTCTCCATCTTCAGCCCAGGCATGTTATGGGGGGGGGGCAGCATCAGCTGAAGGTCAGCAAAAGGCCCCGTGGCCAATATCATCCAACTGCAGCCACAAATGGGTGTTCTCGTGCTGGTGGGGGTTCCTGTTTTCATGAACTGGAATGCCCCGGAACACATATTCCATAGCGTTAGAATTAATAATATTACAATATGCACAGTTAAGGTTAAGCATGAGGTTACTAACCAACGCAGTCTCACGGCATTTCGTGAAATACTCACGCAATTTTAATATGTTGATTCATGTACACAGACACAATTTTCTCTTTTTTTCTGTGTCTCTCAGCATGTTTCAAAACTAATGTATTTCAATTGGAAGCATCATGACGTAGCATTTCAGTAAAAGGTGTTCTTAATATTTTTTAGATGGGCTTAACAGCAAGGTTTCATTCAGAGTGCGTAAGGTTAGGGTAAGAGCTTGGGAAAGGCTTATGGTTCATTTAATGACAGAAAATAAAAATATTTTACATTTTACATGGGCTTAACAGCAAGGTTTCAGAGCGGTTAAGGTAAGGGTTTGGGTAATGTAATGATACAAAGTAAAACTTGACTGTCTGCATGACGCCTAAACCTAAACCCTAACCTAAACCCTATCCTTAGCAAATGCCCAAACTAGAAAAAGGTTTCTCAAACATTTAAAGGGACATACACTTCATTTAGAGGGGAACTGAAACACCATGCAATGCACTGAAATAACATGAAATAACAAATACATATAAATGAGTCCAGTCTCTAGTCCACACTGGGCTGGGCGTTACAACTATTCAGGTTGTATAAGCTGTATATACACCTCATTCCAAACTATTATGCAAATTATTTTTACACTGAATTCCTTATATAGTCAATGCAAATGATAGTCAGTATAATTTTCAAGTCACCAACCAATAGGGTATAAGACGAATTTCCTTGAACAAACCACCCAATGAAAATAGTATTTTTTTACTCAAAATGCACTGATCAAAAATATTATGCAAAACAGAGTTTCAAAACATTTTATAGGCTGTAGAGAACTGAAAATGGTCATTTGTTGAAATTGTAGCATTATGAGGTCATATTTACTGAAATCAAAAGCTATTTCAATCAAACACATCTTAACAGGGAAAGTTACATGTTTACATACGACCCCTTAGATATCACATTCACAATTCTTGCATCCACTGAAGTTGTGGGTTTATCGAGAGTTTCTGCTTGAATTTCTTTGCAGGATGTCAGAATAGCCTACCAGAGCTGCTGTTTTGATGTGAACTGCCCCCCACCCTCATAGATCTTTTGCTTGAGGATGCTCCAAAGTTTCTCAATAGGGTTGAGGTCAGGGAAGAATTGGGGCAACACCATTGGCCCTAGTTTAACGATCTGAAACGCAAGTATTAAATGCGAAACTCAAGTTACATTGTGGGAGGGTCCCGGGCGCTGTTGCAATTTTACCGGCGGGATAAATGATTCTTGCACCCAATGCAAATCAAAAGTAAAGTAGCTTTATTAGTCATAGGTGTGGTTTGGGCATAATGCGCAATAAACCAATCAGAGCGTCATCTCACATTCCCTTTAAGAGCAGGCGCGCTTGTTCCATGGCAGATTGCTATTATAACTGTGATTTGCTATTGATATTTCTTTTTACAAAATGTAAATAAAGAAATGTCATAAGACATAGCCTACTTTCCGATGTTTTGGACTCACTCTCACTGAATCATGAGGTTATGAATGAATGGTAATATTTTTGCAATGTAGTCTAACATTAGACCGAGATTACTCTTCTGTCAAATAAGCTTTCCTCTCCCGTTCTACATTTCTGGGCATTTAAGTTAAGTGCCAACGGCTCATGCATTTCAACATCACGTCTCCTGAAGTCCTCTAATATTTTCTAAGTAATGTCATCAACACATCCATGATTCATGGAAATGTTGCGTAAAACACAACAAGCCACAAAGAATGCTGCGACTTGAGTAGTGTAGTACCTGTTCTATCCAAAAACCTGACGCGCATTTTCAGTGTGCCAAATGTTTGTTCAATTAGGCTACACTGCGTGTTTGTGTTTTTGATTAAACAGCATTTTACGCACTTGCTGGCATCATAAATTGTGTCATCATTAACCATGTCTTTAACGGATAGCCGTTGTCCCCTTCACAGCCACCCATCCAAGGGGGGATTCCTCATGGCAAAGTTGCCATAAACGAGTCGTGGCTTGAGCCTAAGTAATTCTGAGTAAAGACACGGGTGATTTTAATATTAACATCACAAATTACTTGTGTATACTTGTTGATTGAATGGGTTCTCTTGAGGTTGATGTATATCAGTGCAAATAATTCATTACGAATTATTTATGTAAATGTGTACACTAGATCTATACCTATTTTTTCATATTTTCGGACACCACAATGACTTCCTCGTGTGGTAATATTTTTCCTTCGAATTATGTATTGCAATAATAAAGAACTGCTGAATTTGTGTAGATGAGAGGAGCAAAGTGTATGTGCATTGTGCACACACTACATTATGGTTAAGCATGCGCCCTTAAAATAGCATATGAATAACACGCCACTGACTTTAAACCAGGTTTTTCCTGGTCACTGGCGGAATTGTTTTCGGGAACTGCAAGACTGCACCAGCGAACGTTTGCGCCGGAACACGCCTCTTCTTTTCGCTGAACCGCCCAACGAACGCAAATTAATTCCCTAATTTACAGACGCGTTTCTGTGGAGGGAAAAGTCCCCTATGTGTCGGGTGCAAGATAGGAATGCTACATGTGTTTGTGTAAAAAGTCAATTGCGCTGGGTGTAAGATAGGACCCCATGAGTTTCTCTTCTTTTATGCCCATAGCAGCCAATGACACAGAGGTATTCTTTGCAGCTTAAGATGGTGCCTTGTCATGCATGAAGATGATTTTGCTACAGAAGGCACAGATCTTCTTTTTGTACCATGGAAGAAAGTGGTCAGTCAGAATCTATATACTTTGCAGAGGTCATTTTCATACCTTTAGGGACCTAAAGGGGCCTACCAGCTCCCCCCCCTAAAGGGGTCTACCAGCTATCTCCCCATGATTCCGGCCCAAAACATGACTGCATTACCACTTTGCTGACGTTGGGACATAGATGGAGTAGTGGATGGCCACTATCTGGACCATCCAGGGTTGCACGGCACACATCAGTAAACAAGACTGTTTAAGCATTAGTCTTTATGTATTTCTGGGCCCACTGCAACCATTTCTGCTTGTGAGCATTGGTTAGGTGTGGCTGAGAAGTAGGTTTATGCACAACTGCGAGCCTCTGGAGAATCCTAGGCTTGGTGTGAATCCGAGTCACCAGCACTTCAAATAACTGTTTGCTGCATTGTAATGACATTTTAGCAGCTGCTCTCTTAATCCGATGAATTTGTCTAGCAGTAACCTTCCGTATTATGCCTTTATCTGCACGAACACCTCTGTACTCTGAATCAGCTACAAATATCTTCAAGGTATGATGACATTTTTGTGACAGATCTAATGTTTCATACCTTGTCCAAGGCATTGCACTATTTGACACTTTTCCACAGTAGCGATAACCTTTTTCTTTTCCATACTGCTTAATACCTGTGGCCTGCTTATTAATGTAGAACATCCTTCTTAAGTAGTTTTCCTTTAATAGACTCACCTGGCAAACTAATTATACAAATTATAACAAACTATTATCCCAGGTGTCTGAGATTGATTTCAGTGACCCAAAGAGTCCGGAGACATAACACCATCCATGGGTTTGATTGAAAAACTAAATATTTAATGTTAATGACACTTAATTCCAATTTGAATAATAGTTTGGAATGCAGTGTACATTTTGGATTGACTAAGACCACTAGTTGTTCAGTAATAAAATGAATCCTCAAGAACACAACTTTCCTAATAATTGTGCACACAGTGAAAACATGGAATGTCACAATAGAGCTTAGATTAAATACAATTGAATTTCAAATAATAGGCATAGAATTATAATACTTCAACCAGAAAATGAATCACAAATTACATACAGAGAAGATGTGTCGGTCTAATATCCTCTTCCCATCGTTTAAATTTGACTATACAGTATAACCTAAAAAGTCTATCCTAACACATGGCTATAGCATGTATAAATATGCTAGAAGTATCGGTTAACAATGAAGAGTCATATAAATAACTCAGACAGGGAGATTTATCCCCTCTGTTCAAGTATCAGCCTGAATCCTATTGTGGCATCAAATGGAATCACCTTCTGGCTACAACAATGAGAACAAGCAGTTCCGGTATAGTCACGTTTACATTGATTAAATTATTACCAGACTCTTGGTGGCCAACTTGGTGCTAACACAATTACGATACATTAATATTAATTCAAATGTCTCACCTCAGGGGAGGAGACATTTGTCTCAGTGGATCTTCCCAGATATTTTGGTAGCTACCTATATAGTGAAATATGACATGTGCAATCTTGTTGTATATTCTATAATTCCTCCTTTTATTGGACCCTCCTAAATAAACACCAAACGCTACTGTAATCGATCCAGTGGCTGTCGTTTTACGTGGTTGGTCAGTTGTCCTTTGCCTCAGGTGGTGTCTGGGGGGGTGTTGAATTTGACCCCCTCATGCTGTGAAATCGCTCCTCTATAGAAGCACACTTTACTGAAGGGGTGTGAGATATTGGGGGAAGATGCCAGCCACCAGCATGTATGTATATTTCTCCTGAAACACATTGGCCCTCATTTATCAAACATGCGTAGAAACCAGTGTAGATCTGAGCGCAGAAATCATCTTACGACGAGACTCACTTGTGATTTACAAAACATTCGTATCACTCCAATTCCAGCGTACGAATGAGCAGCTGTTGATAAATCAGATGGTTGAAAATCGGATTTTACTGTATTTCCTCAAATAAAGACTGGGGCATTTATTTACCTCTACTACAGAAGGCAACCGGCTTTTATTTGAAGCAGGCTTTTGTTAGAGGCAGGCCTTTATTTCTGATTTCCCACTGTTTGATAAGTATAATTGGCTATATATTAATGTCAATCCTTGTTCCAGTTTGCCTTTTTTTGCTGCATTTTTGTTAACGCAATCTCAACACTTCTTGTAACGTTCAAATACGTAGTTGAAAAACGTTGTTTCGCTTCCACTAAATGGGAGCCATGTTATTTCCAACATAGTTACTGCCATCTACATGTACGTTAAAGGTTCCATGTGTAATAGTTCTGAGAATCTAGTGACAGAAATGCAATATATGATCCATAACTGTTTTCAGTGGTGTGTACAGACCTCACATAATGAACCATTATGTTTTTATTATCTTAGAATTAGCCATTTATATCTACATAACCGCGGGCACCCCCTTCTATTGAGGTCGCTGTATTTTGTCGTCATGTTTCTACTGTAGCCCTCAGCGAACAAACAGCGCTACAGAGCTCTTTTCGTCACAACCTTGAAAGTGAAGCAGCCGAAAAAGAAGCAGCAGTACGTTTCTAACTATTAGGTAATAGTAGAAGCTCTCCTTTATTAGAAGTGGAATTTTGGACAATTGGAAGGCTCTATTGAGGGAAAAAAATTCTAAGCCATACAGAAGTTGCCTGTTTTCTGCTGGACAGGTAAGGTATTCCAACTTTAGCAATGCAATTGAAAATAGTTGTTTGACAATGTTAGCCTTGTAGAAGCTAGCCATAGTCACTGTGAAAAGTGACTTTTCCCTTATCAGTGGTGTAAAATATATAGTTGGATTGTTGCATGTAACTTAATTCTTCTCCCTCGCTATCTTATGGCTTTGCTATGTCGGGGGAAATAAGATGGTTACACGTTTGTGAGTCAATCAGCTGATTAGTTCTATTGACCGCAAAACAATAGCCTACAGCATAACAGCTCATATTAGCCAGCTAAACCTTTACTACGGAGTTAGAAAAAATATGTAGGTGGATTGTTTCATGCGGTTCTTCTCCCTCGCTGTGTACAGTAATGGCTTTGCTATGTGGGTATAAATGGGCTGGTTGCGTTTGTGAGACAATCAGCTAATTATTACTATTGAATACAAAACAGTAACGTTTCCTGTAGGCTCATATTAGCCAGCTACTACGGTGTTAGAAAAAATATGCAGGTGGATTGTTTCATGTGGTTCTTCTCCCTCACGGTGTACAGTAATGGCTTTGCTATATGGGTATTAATGGGCTGGTAAGTTCGTGAGACAATCAGCTGATTAGTACTATTGACCGCAAAACAGTAACATTTGCTGTAGGCTCATATTAGCCAGCTAAACTTTTAGTAAACTGTTAGAAAAAATATGTAACGTTAGTTTGATTGTTATTTCGAAAGCATGATGAAGCCAGACGAATGTGGGAGTGACACAAGCAGAAATCTCGGGTAAACATCAGTGTGGCTTTTCCCAGATAGAAGTTGCCTGTTTTCTGCTGGACAGGTAAGGCATTTCAACTTTAGCAATGCTAATGAAAACTGTTGTTTGACAATGTAAGCACTGGTTAGAAACTAGCCATAGAAACCGTGAGAAGTGACTTTTATCAGTGGTGTAAAATTATGTAGTTGGATTGTTGCAACTTAGTTATTTTCCCTCGCTGTGTTATGGCTTTGATATGTGGGGAGAAACATGTTGGTTACATTCGTGAGACAATCAGCTGATTAGTACTATTGACCGCAAAACAGTAACGTTAGCCTACACCCTAACAAAATATTAGCCATCTAAACCTTTACTAGCGTGTTAGAAAAAAAATGTAGTTGGATTGTTTCATGTGGTTCTCCTCTGTCACTGTGTAATGGCTTTGCTATGTAGGGAGAAATTTGCTGGTTACGTTCATGAGACAAACAGCTGATTAGTACTATTTACTGCAAAACTGTAACATTAGCCTACAAAATAACAGCTCATATTAGCCACTAAACGTTTAGTACCCCGTTAGAAGAAATATATAATGTTAGTTGGATTGTTATTTCGAAACCGTGATGAAGCCAGACAAATACGGGAGTGACGCAGGCAAAAATCACTGGTAAACAAAAGGTTCTTATGAAGGAAACATGTTTTCAAAGCAACTTTTTTCTTATCTTGTACTAACATGAAAACAAGCTAGGTATAGTCAGTGAATAAAACACTAACACAATGATGAACAAGTAAGAATAACATTCAAAATAACATGGTTTTACTGAATAATTAAGTAAATATAATTTCTTAATATCTCTATATAAAGAAACCTCAGATCCTACGTCGGCCACCGTAGCTTAGCTTTTGTGTTTGGAAAGGGAAGGGTAGGAAGTGAGTGACTGGCTGCTTGCAATCCACAACCCTAAATGTCACTAAAAATTACACACTGAACCTTTAATACAAACAACACCAAGCTGATTAAAACATACAGACGCATTGCCTGAAATAAGCATAGGACAATTATACTTAGCAATACAATTTCCTGCTCCCGCGAGCTACAATTCCGTAAATGAGTTATCGTTTCAACTTGGTAGTGAGTAGCGTCACTTGTGCTAAATTAGGTTTGGAACAAAAACCTACGGAATGGCAGCTCGCCGGAGTATCACTGCTTTAGATAAGAACCATAATCCGAAAATAGCATGAATATATTGTTGACTCTATTCATATATATTGTTGAATCCAAAGTGATAGAAATGTACATTACGCTTAACTGGAATGCACATTTTATGAAAGGCACCTAGGAGATTATCCACACGTAAAATTCCCCCAGCCTTTATTTAAGACCGGCCTTTATTTGTCCGTGTCGACCACGCTAACGGCCACTATCAGAGGCCCGGCGTTTATTTGACTACCAGTTTTTATTTGAGGAATTACGGTACGTATCACGCCCACAAATATGCACAGATTAGAGGTCTCGCCCTTAGAATTTACGACATGGATAAGCGAAATCCGGCAAAGAAAAGGATTTTCTCTGAGATAAAATAAAGATGCTCATGTTTCAGGTGCAGGCCAACCGCTTGGTTTTTATTTGGAAACTTAAAATCAGGCGTCAATTGTTAAAGGAAAATGCTGTGTTGACTGAGGTTACTGCTACAGTCATTGAATGCGATTAAAAAGAACCTGAAGTGCATTTCAAATTAATTCATTATTTTCACTAAACCTTCCACATTGTATTTTTTAAGTAGCTTTCTTACCCAATAGAGCAATTACTATATTAGAAGCTCAGAATACGATCCTATCTCCTTCGTAGAGCACCCAATAGTGGCTGTTGTGGAGAACCCTGCATGCCATAATTATGTTGCAGGCCTGCTCTGGTGTCTATAGCAGTCCCACCTCCCCACCCCGCTTACCCAAGACAGAGTTTCCTGCCCTTGAGCAAACATATACATCACTCCTGTGGTTCATGTGCCTGTGTGCGCACTGCGCTCCTGCTTTTTTCGGAATTTGCAAGCGGTGTTATAAGGTACTCAATCAGGGCATAACCTTTTTCAACAAGAGGAATCACATCCAACCGTTTCACCAAAGAACTATGTAGAACTATTTTATTAATTGTACGAGGGCATTACTCACCGAGGATATGACTCCAGCCTTGTTCCAATACTACAGTTTAGAAAAATAAAGAAACGCGCGTCCCACCAGGCCACCGGGCTACCATATTCAGAACAAACATCTTGCATCACATATGATCTGAACGTTGATTGAATTAAAGTTTTTGCGATTGATAAATGCGCTATCATTCATGGATGGTGGCTACAGACAGAGTACAATCAATCGCCCAATTCGCCCCAATTGGAAACCCAGCAATCTCATAAAATTATCTTTTAATCATAGTTTGAATATACCAGAAAGGGAGAATTGGCCAATTGATTGTCACCAAAACTGCTGGCATACTTTGACTATTGTTGGCTGTACCAGACCTGTCCCTGATCTCTTGCTGAAAGGTCCCAATGTAGAGAGCGCGCATTAAGGTCCTCCAGATCTGTCATCGCTTCGACTACAGGACTGCCAAAGCGCTTGTTTATTATTTGATTGAAATTGTTTTTTGCCCTCATGTTCTAGGCCACCCCCGAAGTGAAAGGGAAAAAATAAACCATGTAATAGCTATGTGCTATATATAATTAATTTGTAATCCTGAAAAGTAATTTGCAATATGGGGTAGTTGCGATGCAGACACATTCATCAATGATTGCTGGTTCATTGAACTGGGTGGTTTTACCATGAACAACGCTAGTCACACTAGATAATTTGCGTACACAAAGTCAGACCAGACATTAGATTTTATCGCAGCCTATGATCACGTTCAAATTGATAAATACCTTGCTTTGCGTAGGCGCCTCTTTTAGGTCGTACGCACGTTTCATAAATGAGGGCCAGTGTGATGGAGATCCATACGTCACTTTAGCATGTATGCATATAGCGCAAATTCATGAAGCCTGGGGATTAGAGATTGGCCGATACCAGTACCGATACTGGGCATAAGTACTCGTACTTGTACTTGTGAAAAAGGCCCGATACTCCAAGCTGATACTTCCTCCACATTTAAGAGCCTTATGCTGCGCAACGCTTTACAGATTAGCCATAGATGGAAATAGTTGTTTTCTTAAAGTGCCAGAGAGGAAATAGTAGCCTACTGTACAACGCAGTATAGATAGGAAACAGTTGTATTGGTCAAACATGTAACAATTGGAACAACAATACCAATGAACTGGTTAATCTGATTCACGTAAATGTTTCAATGGAAAAGTATTCCAGCACTACATATATTTCATATTGATAACTACAGTCTAATTCCTCTTTCAGAGACCAGCTTATAAAGCTGTACAACTGTATTTATTGCTATTTAAAAAAAGAGGAAAATCTATTTAAATGAGATAATGCTTCCTTGCAATATTAGCGGATGTGTTGAACACAAAATCACACCCTAAAATGCATATCATTCCAAAGTCACGCGTGCCTATTATTGACAAACACTGTAGAATCAACTCTATATTTTCCTCATAGCAATTCTCCAGTAGAGTTCGAATGGCAAAATATGAAATCTCTTTTCTCATAGCTATTTTCATGTAGCCTAATATTCGTAAAGCTATAGGTGCATATATAGAATCCTCAAGGAAATACGCACATTTATGTACAGGACCGAACGAAGTCTGCAATTTATTAGTCACTGCTGTATCGTTGCATGAATTAATAATAAACCTTCGGGAATAAAAGACAAATGTTGGTTTGCAACACTTCTGGGTAAACAAAATAGTGGAAGTTCTGACATAGGCCACTAACGTTAAGAAATATAACTTAAAGGAAATATGTTCTATTGAATTTTGTTAATAGATTACAGTGATAGTACAGCTATAATTGTGTACCGATTATAATATAATAACTGTGAGACTAGTCAGGATCAAGGGAATGATGAATGCAACAATGTAAAGAGACATTATTGCTGAAAACCTGCTTTAGGGCACTCTGGACCTCAGACTGGGGCTAAGGTTCATCTTCCAACAGTACAACGATCCTAAGCACACAGCCAAGATAATAAAGGAGTGGCTACAGGAAAACTCTGTGAATGTCATTGAGTGGCCCAGCCAGAGCCCAGACTTGAACCCGATCTCTGGAAAGATTTGAAAATGCCTGTGCACCGATGTTCCCCATCAAACTTGATAGAGCTTGAGAGATCCGGCAATGAACAATAGGAAAACTGCCCAAAAATGTGTGCCAAGCTTGCTTGGTATGCACAGAGGCTGTGAATACTTATGTACATGTGCTTTTTTGTATTTTTTATACATTTGCTTCAAACACACTTATTTTACATTGTCAATATGGTGTATTGTATTGTATTGTAGAATGTTGAGGGAAATAATCAATTTAATCTAATTCAGAATAAGGGTGTAACAACAAAATGTGGAAAACATGAAGCGCTGTGAATACTCTCCGGATGCACATGTCCAATTGTTTTAGAAGGATTTGCTAATATCAAGTAAGCATGTTGTTTTTCAGAGATAATGCTGTAGATCTTTGGCAGGTTCATTTTTATGTTATCTTTGTGTTATTCTACACTTTTTTCTGCTCTGTAGGCTAGTTCTCCTGTTATTAGTAAAGGATTGTTTGTTTGGTTACTGCTGAGCTGGGAATGGTAGGAGGTATCAAAAGGATGGACCATGACTTACAATATCTACAAGCTGTGAAAGTACTGATCCTATTCAAATAGGATTAACATTGCCTCAAAATGTCAAATATTTCCATGGTCTAGTGGTAAGCCGATCTATCTAGCTGGTTTCAACAGAGCCCATACTGCTGGAGTCTTGTGGGCTGCCGCCGCCACGCCTACCTGCCTCCGGCAGGTAATTAATTAGTGAGTGGAGACAGCCGTGTTAGGCTGGCTAGGTAGTTAGCTAGTTAGGTAGTATCTAAGCAAGCCAATCTGGGGAAGAGGTGTTGATCATTGAACACTTTCGAAGAAGGTACGTTGGTGGAATATTCACACATGGAATTTGGGAAGACTGACTAGGAGCTGTTTATTTTTGTTGTCAAAAGTGAGTCGCGTAAGTTTGGAAGTGAAGGCGTAAGCTCTGTATTTATTTGTAGCATTCAGTGTCCCGTGCCACTGCTAAGAGCACGTCGCTAAGTAAATATAACCGTTCTGCCTACTCGCTTACGTTGTACCCTGCAACTACATGTATACATTTTTCCTGGACTAGTCGACTCAACAGTAAAGTATCGTGATTTCCATCTACCATCTGTTTGCCTGCGTCCGCTTCACTCCATTACACCACACATAACCATGACAATGAAAATAATAAGCACTACAGCGTAGTGGCAGCATGACACAGGATATGCACAATAGTCGACACCCGGGAATGGCTCCGGGTGTCCTTAAATACTAGCACTAATACCTAAACATAAATCAGCTTAGTGTAATACTAATAACAAACACCTTCTGTACTAATAGAAATAGAACCTATACACCCAAAGTACATAGTGTGGCATCAAAGCCACACAAACTCTGTGACAGTACCCCCAGTGATTAATTTGTAAATTTGAAAGTCCTGGAACACATAAGCCAGTGAGAGGGAGAAGGATCCAGCATGTTCAGAGGTAACGGAACAAATAGAAAAAGAGGAAAACAATGCAGCAGCTCATTACGCCCTTTCCCATTACAGCCGCATTGTGCCAGTCCGCATCCATCCCGGTACAGATGGTGTACCCATCTACAAACTCCCTACTGGATAGCACACCATACATATCTATATTGTAAGAAAAACATATCTAGTAGGCTACCTGTCCTGGATAAAACTCAAAAAAGGAATTCAACAGCCAAAGTTTGTTGGGTTCTTTACTTGAATTGATGCATTTCTTTGAGGATTCTAAATAAAAATCACTTTCATGCATTTTTACCATCATTACATAAAAATATTAATGGTATAATGATTTTAATCATTAAATTTTTACTTGCAGCAATCCCAAGTCCGTTTTTAATAACGGTTGTGAATTTTAGGCGTTGGTTTTGTGTGTAACAAAATCTTATGTTATATGAATCGTGCTTTTTATACTTATGAAATGTCAAGAAATAGTGTTTATATCTTTATAGGCGTGATTCTGAAAGAGGAAGTAGCCTTCTAACCAGCGCAATTCTACACCCCTATTCGCTGCCCTGAAATCGTCACCAGCCCTTTTCCCGAGAGATAAGCTAGACCCCATTCCAAATCTCAACACAACACTGTTTATACCAGCCGCGGTCAGTGGATCTTAATTGGGGGGACGGGCTCGTATTACGCTTGGGACCGGAGTGAATGGAATGGTGTGCAACGCACAAAACCCAGTGTTTTTTGTTTCGAACACTGAGTTTTGTGCGTTGCGCACCATTCCATTCACTCCGGTCCCGAGCGTAATACGAGCCTGTCCTCCCCAATTAAGATCCACCGACCGCGACTGGTATATACCTATTACTAAAACAGCCCGGTAGAGACCTTCGCTTTAGCTCTGGATATTTTTGGTCTGTCCCTAAGTATTTTGAGGCTGACTTGCACAGCTATAATGTTGTCAATGAAACACGCACAGCAGAAAGCAAAGCTTAGTTTTTAACTGAGAGCTTCGTTCATTAAATGGGCAGAGGATAGTTATGAAACTCATCAGTAGTAATGATACTTATGTCTGTACAGAAAATAAATGTTTTACCTTGGTTTTCCAACAATATTTTCTTGTTTGACTTCTTAGAAGTAATTACCACGGTTTGTTTAAAGTTTAGTAGTCTAGTAACTACGCAGACACCGGTGAATCAAGACAACAAAAATCTGGAAAAAAGTGTTGCAGCCACGGTTGCCAGGTTCAGGACAAAAAAGTCTTTATGCACTTTACATATTTTCTCAATACTTGTTTCTGTAATTAAATGCATATTTAACTGACATCTTTTATCTATCCCAGCTTTATATCAGTACGCAACTTATTAGTGAGGAAGAATAGGTAACTTGATTGAACAATTATCCCTTTCATTAGAATGTTTACAGTATCGACGGCAAGAGCTAGCAGATCAGGCCAAAATAGGTCCCGGAAAAAATCTCACAAATTCTGAGAGCTCCCAGATCCTGTTTCAGCAGGATCCCCTTAAAATTAAGCACTGAGTACCCCCCCTCAAAGGGTTTCACCCCCAAAGCACCCAGAAAAAAAAAAAGGGCTCCCAGGTGCCAGTGGCTGAAACCTCTTGCGTCGGTGTCCACTAATGTGGATGTGTAGGTCAGATGGGGCCACGTGGAGGAGTGTAGGCTGTGTTGGCAGAACAGGAGGCTGGGTTACCATCTCTGTTGGCCGCGATGCCATCTCTGTTGGCTGGGATGAGGTCTCTGTGGCCGGGATGCAGTACCTGTTGGCTGGGATGGCGTCTCTGTTGGCCGGGCCAACGTTGTGATCCAGATTGGAGACAGGCTTCTCAGACACTGTAGAACTATTTGGAGGTCCTCCGCTACCTTGCCGAAATCGTCCTCTGTCGTCTGTTCTGACTTGATGTCTCCAATAAATAAGTTTGGTCATGTTTATTTTGACAGAACTGTAACTAGGCGAAAGCAGATGCACAGTTGAATTCTTTAATAGTTTTTTAAATAGTCATAAAAATAAAACCCCTACATATGCAAAATAGTTGACACCCGGGCATGGCTCTGGGTGTCCTTAAATACTAGCACTAATACCTAAACATAAATCAGCTGAGTCTAAAACTAACCACAAATACCTGCTGTACTAATAGAAAGAGAACTTATATACCCATTGTACATAGTGTTACGTCCCCTTGTCCAGTGTAGTGTTTTGTGTATGTGTGTTTGTTCTGCTGTGTATGTTCTCCTGTGCAGGTGGCGCCAATCAACGTGCCAACTACTCATCAATGACTCCTCCCTCCCGTTATGAAGTGCAGCCGGTTCCTGTTTCCCAACGATTCGTTCAGGAACTACTTCAGGTTCAGTTTTATCAGTTCACTAGAGATCTGAAGGAGCAACAGGAAACTGTTCTGAACCATTTCCAGCAGTTCACCGATTCATTCGCGAACTAATTCTTTGGATCTGTTCTTTACAGTTTGTTCACCAATTGCAGTTGCTTTCAGCGGATGCTGGATAGTGAGAAGAGACTCAAATGAACAAATATTTTGTGGGGGGGATTCAATTCATTACTACCCATCACTACTAAGCACACTAGTTACACCTGGTCGGACCACCTACTGTAAGTTTGTGTAGGGCGCCTCAACCTCGTGCCAGTTAAGTTAGTATTTGTGTTTGGCAGATAGGACAGGTAAGTGGGTGGAGGAACTTTTGTTAATTTCTTTAATTCGGTACCCACCAGTTCAACTCATCTCCCTGATTTTTACCGTGACTATAATAAAAGCCCTAGTTTGTACGGTACACTGCTGTCTCTGTGTCCTTACTTGCACCTACGAACCCATACCTCTTTTGCTGGCCGCAGGGTGTCCCTGTGCAGTAAGTTTGACATCCCCTCTCCTCACGGGGAGCAGAACGTAACAATAGTGTGGCGCCAAAGCCACACAAACTCTGTGACAGCATATGTCTGAAAATCTGAAATGTTGTTTCCCCAAAATCAGCCTCATCCATCTCATTAAAAATATTTGTATCATAGCCTTACTCAGAAAATGATTCATACACATTGCAGTAGGATTTAAAAAAAATGTATTTAAGAATTTATATTGGTTGGCTAAATACCAGCAAATGTCCCCTCGCTGATCATTCCTGGCAAACAAAAACACACACACACAGCTTCAGTCCGTCCGCATGTCCCCCCTCATCTTCAATGAGTTTTGTAAATCAGATTTCCTAGTTGGCTAGTTATTGTCATTGTAATTATCGATCTACATTAAATGTTGGAATTGTATTTTTTGGGTAGTTGTTCCATATGCACAAGACATTTTTTTCATATATCTTTTTCATTCCTGACGTTGTTCTATAAATACAATTAATATTCTATAATAATACAAATTACATTTGTTTAATGGTATAGCTATGAATAACATCACTAGTACTGGAAAATAATCTCTGTCCAAAATTTTTTATATTTACTAGAACAGTGGTTCTTAAACATTTTGCACTGCATACAGTAGTGTAGGCTTACCCTATTTAGCTACTCACAGTTCACACAGGAGGCAAATGTATTCCTAATAAGAATGTTACTTATTGTTAAACTGTTGTCAGTCACAGCCAGAGGTGGACAAAGTACTGAGTACTAGTCCTTTTCTGAGTAACTCTGTTTTGGGAAGTCCCTACTGAAGACCAACATTTTCAGGTAAAGGGTGTTAATATCTTACCGGTGACAGTGATTTATATTTTCTTTAACCTTTCTATTAGTTTTATAGGTCAATGTTAAGATATTAACTTTTTTTTACCTAATCATATTGGTCTTAATTAGGGACGTCCCAAAACTTGTGAACTCAGAGTTACTCAGAAAGGTACTTGTTCTCAGTACTTTGTCCACCTCTGGTCACAGCCACGCTGTACAAAGGGGTAGCACTAGAACTGGCACATTAACTCTTCCACATAACTCTCGTATAACACACAGGGGTGCAAAATGCATATGAAATGTTTTTCCCTGAACAGTGTAGACACACGCGCACCAAATAATTTGTATGTCCATCTCAACAGTGCCACGAAACTCTAAAAAGTGGTGCCAGGCACTCTTAGTTTTGCGATACTGTTAAAAACATATGGTGCGTACAAATGTATGTAGCTAGTCCTCAGAGGCGTAGCGTAAGGACAGGCAAGGCAGGCAAAGTGTTGGCCAAATAAAATCTGCAGCATTGACCTAAAAAAAATCCATTACTTTTCTGTATAGGGCCCCTTCAGACTCTAGAATTGCCTCTGCTAGTCCTACATAATAGTGGTGAACGACTACTGTTTTCAGAGTGGAGCCTGAATCCGAATCCCTGTGGTTGGAGTCGATGGAGTCAACCCCTTCTGGACTCCGACTCCACAGGATTGGGCATGTTAAAGTGTCTGGCAGATTAACGAGATGCACATTATCTAAGTAAAACTGACCAGGACATACTTCATCTCACTCAATAATGCATAGAATTCTGTCCAGAAATATTACATTTCCTATTTGCCTACATTTCAGGCATGCAGACTCCTCACGTTTAGATGAATCTCACCTTTTTGAAACCGAAATGTGTCACCTACGTGATTCGTGCTGATCCGATGAGAAAATATTTTGGGAAGGGAGGGGGGTGTCGTGGCTATGGCAAAAACAGCATTTTACCTGTGCTTCACAACTTTACAACTGGCTCTGGAACCAATCGTCACTCCTAATGCCTAAACACTGAGCAGTCTGTCAACAACTGAACCGAACTGAAGTTGAACACTGCCGAACTGCAGAAGCAGAACGAAATGCCCGTCTGAAAGCAAGCTTAAGATAATACATAAGTAAGGTAGTTTACAACATTAACTGTCCTGACAGATAACGTTACAGTAATATTTTATAATAATGTTAGCTAAGGTTAAGCTAATTGGTTGTTTATGAACAATACTAAATTCAATTTAATAATAACGTATTGGGCCACATAAAACAAGATTTCCCACCTCAAAATATGTCTGGAAAAGTGTTGTCGAACGATTTTCTTTTTCTGACCGATAGCCAACCCTCGTTAACTAGCAGTTAACCAACAAGCAGGCAACGAATACAGTTCAATCATCTAGAAGTTCAGACTCTCACACTAAGTGAAACCATAGATGAAAAAATTAGGCCTATCTAAATATCTGTGTGAATGCGTGCATATAAACTAAAATGTTATTTATATAGTGCAACCAATATAAATGATATATTATTAGCAATACATGCATAATCAAAACATCTGTTAAAACATGGAGCTTGACGCACCAGGATCGTTTGTCTAGATATACACACTGTATATAATAAGTGCCACAAAGTAACAGACTACGCAAATTCTTTATTTTCTGACAGTATGTGATGAATTCTAAAAGTTACATGCATTTTGTTTCTTTATAATAGGCATACATAAATCACTATCATACTAGGCTAAATATAGGCTACCATTTGGGCCTACACGGCAGCATGAAACAGACGCAGAGATGTAAGACAACATCAGCGATTCTTACGCAAAGCAAGGGATTTATCAATTTGAACGTGATCGTAGGCTGCGATAAAATCTCACGTCTGGTCTGACTTCGTGTACGCAAATTCTATAGTGTGACTAGCCGTGTTCATGGTATAACCACCTTGTTCAGTGAATTGTTGAACCAGCGATCATTGATGAATGTCTGCATAGCAACTACCCCATATTGCAAATTACATTTCAGAATTACGAATTAATTATATACAGCACATTGCTATTAAGTGGTTTATTTTTTCCCTTTCACTTCGGGGTGGCCTAGAACATGAGGGCAGAAATTAGGCAAACAACAAATTGAATCAAGTAATATATATATATATATATATATATTACTTGATTCAATT